>OU342744.1:33145786-33236584 GCA_910589775.1 Avena eriantha
GCTCTTTTCATGAACCATAGCTAGAGTCATTGCATGTGTGTTCTTATCACAGACCATATCATGAACCACACCCAGTGTCATTGCATGTGTGTTCTTCCCATGAACCACACATGGATCCACCGGTGTTATTGCAGGTCTGCTCTTTTCATGAACCACAGCTAGAGTCATTGCATTTGTGTTCTTCTCACAAACCACATATCACCAGAGTCATTGCATGTGTGTTCTTCCCACAAACCACATATCACCGGTGTCATTGCATGTCTGCTCTTCTCATTAACCACAGCTAGATCCACCCGTGTCATTGGATGCATGTTCTTTTCATAAACTGCATATGGATACTAATTAACCTTAGGAGAGCCCTAACCTTTGCGTTAGAACGAATCTTCTAGAAGGCACGCCCTAACACAGTTGTTCTGCTTGTCGATTGTGACATACCGTCCGATCGGGGCGCTTGGACGATTGGGATGGTTTTCGTGAGATCGATCCGCGAGTAGTCCGTTCTGCGGCATGATTGGCCATGCTTGCTCTGGACAAACTGGCAACGCCGGGGGCTCCCCTGTTGGGAGTGTCACGACTCACGAGTTGAGCGGGCCATATCCCAGTGTCACGTCTCCATTACTTCTCTTCCTCCCCGTACTTCTCTTCCTTCCCCTCGAAGCCACATTCCCCACTTCACTCCCATCCTGCCGTAGCCGCAAGCCGACGGTGCTGCCATCCCAATCCCCTCTCCAGCAGCCACCCCCCTCTCCTCTCGCCATGGGTTCAAGGGGAGACGACGAGGAAATGCGTCGTGACGACAGGGACAGTGATTTCGATGTGAGTCGTCTCATCTCTATCTCTATCATCCGTGGCCAGTTATTTATTTTTTGAGCCAGATCTACTCCGTTTACTCATGCGCGTATGATGTGTTAGGCCAACCAGACGATGTATGACGCCGACTATCATGGTTTAGCGGATGAAGACAGTCCTCTGCTATGTAAACATGGATATGTGCCCGCAAAATTTGTAGCGTTCGAAGGACGAAACGCATGCATGAGGTTTCTATGGTGTCAAGGACATCGTGCAATGATGCGAGGCGGAAGTTGCGGTGTTGTCAAATGGGTAGATCCAGAGTGGCCCAAATTGATGCAGAAAATGCTGGACAAACTATGGGAAATGACTGTTGAGTTGAAAGAATCCGCATTCAGCTCACTTCTTGACAGTGTTGAGATGAAGCTATGGGAACCAGTTGACACGACCAAGCATAAGTTGACAGATTATTGCTTTACGAACTGCGTGTAAAGTAAACAATACGATTGTTCTATGAACAAAGGATCGTTGTTTTCTCCCTAGTAGCAACAACACATCTAGTACCTTAGAGATTTCTGTCACTTCCACAGATTACCAGAGGCATGAACCCACTATCGAGCATAAATACTAACTCTTGGAGTTGCTAGCATCTACTTGGCCAAGAAAGCTACTAACAACGGAAAGCATGCAAGATCTCAAATAACAAAGACATGATAGAATCAATAATCAATCTGAAATAGCATCTCAATATCCATCGGATCCCCACAAACACAACATGTATGAATTACAAATAGATGATCTTGATCATGAACGGAGCTCACAAGATCTAAACATGAAAGCACAAAGGACGAGAAACCAGCCATCTAGCTACTACATGGATCCGTAGTCCAAGGATGAACTACTCACGCATCACACCGGAGGCTTGCATGGTGATGAAGAAGGCCTCCAGGGTGAATTCTCCTCTCCGGCAGGCTGCCGGGAAGAGCTTCAGATCCCTCCTGATCTAGGGATGGAGATGACGGCGGCTACAGACTCTTTCGTGGATTTTTGATCGGGTACTCAGGGTTTTCGTCCCGAGGGCAATATATAGGCGGAAGGAGAGGCCGAGGGGGTGCCGGGAGCGGCCATACCACCCCTTGGCGTGGGCCAGCCCTGGCCGCGCGGCCAGGTGGTGTGGTGGCTCCCTGGCCCTTCTCCGTCTCGTATTCTGGCACTTGATCACTTCCGAAAAATAGGCACTTTGGCTTTTGTCCCGTCCAATTCCAAGAATATTCATTTTCTGACTTTCCTGGAACCAAAAACAGCAGAAAACAGGCAGCTGGCGCTGTGGCTCTTGTTAATAGGTTAGTCCAAGAAATCATAATAAAAGTACTCCAAAGTTGGGACAAAACACAAGAAAGTGGATAAAACCAAGCATGGAACATCAAAAATTATAGATACATTTGCAATGTATCAACATCCCCAAGCTTAACTCCTGCTCGTCCTCGAGTAGGTAAGTGATAAAAATAAATATTTTTTGAGGTGACATGCACCATCAAAGACTTGATCAAAGTATTTGCAAAACATTCAAAGCTGGGATCATAGTACTTCAATCATAACATGAAATACAAAGTTCTAGCAATAAGCAAAGAAACTATGATGCAACATGAAAAGGCACAAACAAAAGATTCATGAATAACAATGCTTTGCAAGACGTTTGTTTGTTTCACATAAAGAAAACATAGCATAATAGCATTCAGCTTGTCCCTCAATAGAGTAACAAATATAAATGCATAGGACACCTTCAAAGTTCATTAGAGTGACTAGATACAGTAGTTTCAAACAAGCAATAACAAGTTATGCATCAATCAACTAGTCTTGGGACAATGCACATAGAACTAAGAATGGCCACTATGCTCTCAAAGTAGTGCATAAAGATAGAAGGTGGAGACTCAATATAATGGTGGAAGAAAGGCCTTTTGTAAAAAGGAAGTAGGGATTCAAGTCTCATAAAGAGCTTCCAAAAATTATGGTACTTGCAGCTTTCAGCTCTCATTGCTCCTATCATAAATATCTTGAAGTGATTAAGGTTAAAGTGAACAAAGTATGGTGTACATGCTTGACGAAGTATAAGTTAGAAATCTCATGTCCCTTGTATACGAGGGTCGCTCCTCGTGCTACTCAAGTTTAGTCACCGGTAAGTTCTTGTCATCGTAAGTACATGTGTATCATAGAGAACCGCCAACGGGGTACCCCTTGCCCGATGATACGGAAGAATCCCCATATCAAAATGACAAGGCAAGCAGACAATGAGCATCTCAGCATTCTTCTTATTTACCATGGGAATATGGTGCTTTTTTCTCTCTCTCCTCTTTTCATAGTATCTCTTTTTTTCTCTTTTATCTTTTTTTTCTCAATATAGGACTCTTTTTTATAAGAAGAATGCTTCATAGACAGCTCATTGTGGTTACGCTGCAGGTTTCCACCATGTCAGCATGGATTAGACCAGCGGCCCAGGCATTTCTCTAACACATATATATAACTCCATGGACTTACAAGCTCCCCTTTCATTTCACACCGACGACATCCATATACAAAAGAGCATGATATCAACTAGGTACAAGTACCAAGTGCAATGTTGAAAGCGTTCCCCATGAAAGCATGGTTCTGCTAATTCCCGACAAATAAGTGCAAGCATATACAACATAGAAGACACAATGGTTCAAGTTTATTAAGGGAAAGTAAAGTAAAGTGTGCCATCAAGTTCTTGAGAGTTTTAATCACTAGTTTTCTCATAACAAGTGGAAGGTAAACAAAAGCATGAATATACTTGGAATATCATAAGCTAGTAGGTAGGTATGGTGGACTGTTTGGAATAACTTGGTTCAGGGAGTTGGATGCATGAGTGGAACTCATACTTTGTTGTCGAGGCTAGCAAAAGACTGGGAGCGACAAACTAAGAGAGCAATAATGGCCATAATCATGCAGACCGACAAAACATCATTGATCAAAGCATAAAGTGATACTACAAGTTGAAAACTAAAGGATCATACAGGCTATGGTGACTTTGGATAGTCATAACATGGTGTGAGCATGTGCCAAGTCAACCCAAATAAAGCATCAACGGAGAATACCACTATACTATGCTTTAATATGCTAAAACAACGCATGATTCATCCAAGGCACATTAAGCAATCTCAATTGTTTATAACAAGTCATGCTACAGCAAAGAATACTAAGCATAAAGCCAAAACAATATCAAGCATGGCATGACAAAGCATAGGCCACAGTCAAAAACAAGCTCTTTTTACCACATAAGTATGAACTTTCCTACTCTTTTCCAAACCAAACCAAACTATTTGCAAACCAAAGTATGAAAGAGGGCGTCCAACCTATTTATTCAGAAAACTGAGCAAACCAAGAAAACTAAAAACCAAAACAAAAGCAAAAAATAAGACGCTCCAAGAAAAACAAAACTGTGCATGAAACAATAAAAATGAAGCCTTTGGAAGAAACCTGGGATTTTTATTGATGAAGAAGGGAGATGCCTTGGGCATCTCCAAGCTTTGACGCTTGTACTTCTTGGATATTTCTTGGGGTGACATGCGTGGCATCCCCAAGCTTGAGTTTTAGTCCATCCTTCATCTCATTACTCATTCCTTCCATACACCTGAAATTTTTCCTTCATACAAAACTTCACACAATCTCATTAGCAATATTAGTGCACTTAAGATAAATAAGTCTTAAGGTTCAGTTCTAACACCAAATAAACTTCCATTAGAACACTAGCTACTGTAGCACTTCCATCAAAAAGCTCAATTCCCCAAAAGAACTCAAGAAGGAACTAACAAGAAGCAAATGCAGAAAATGGCAGAAATCTGTCAAAACAGACCAGCAGGTAAAGACGAATTTTTTCGAAGACCTTCTGTTTCTCAAATAAAAACGTGTTGAACTAACTAAAGTTAGATAACAACCTGGGGCAGAAGCACAAAAAATTACATCTCAATCCGACATACAGAGCTCTCTCTCGAAATTTTATGGTGAAGCATAGAAATCTGTTTCGGGACAGCAACTTTCCCAATCATTACTTCTCTCTCATTAGAGGTTACTCTTGGCACAAAAAGCAAATAAAAAGAATAAGGATAGGTTATTACAGAGCTAATAACTTCCAAGACTCATCTAAAACTCTTGGGTTATCTCCCAACAAGTACTTTTCTTTAACGCCTTTAAGTTAGGCATAAGAAGCAAAGAAAGAATCAAGTTTTCTCAAATGAAGAAGCATTAAGAACAAATTTTGTTTTCATAGGAGAAGCAAAAGAAATCTTTTCTCTTTTTTAGGAAAGTGTTCTATACCTTTCTTGAGTGGGAGTTGATATTTAATGGTGCCTTCTTTCATATCAATGATGGCACCAACAATTCTAAGAAAAGGTCTTCCCAAAGTAATAGGACAAGAAGCATTGTATTCAACATCCAAAACATAGAAATCAACGGGGACATAGGAATCGTTAACCATAATAAGAACATCATTAAGACTCCCCATGAGTTTCTTTTTAACATTAGCATCAAGTGGGACATTCAAATAACAATCTTCAAGAGGAGGCAAATCAAGCATATCATAAATCCTTATAGGCATAATAGAAACACTACTATCAAGATCACACAAAGCTTTGAAATCAAAGTCATTCACTTTCATATTAATGATGGGTTCCCAACCATCTTCTTGTTTTATAGGAATAGAAGCTTTATGTTTCATCTTTTCTTCTTTAATCTTTATGAGAGCATCAGTAATGTGTTTTGTAAAAGCCATGTTCATAGCACTAGCATTGGGACTTTTAGCAAGCTTTTGTAGGAACTTAATAACTTCAGAGATATTGCAACCATCAAGATCAAAATCAACTTTATCATCTAAAATAGTAGAACTATTACTAGCCTCAACACTAGTGGTGGTAATAGTAGAAACACTAATGTTTCTAGCAATTTCATCTTTTGTTTCCCACTTAGCATGTAATTCAGCTAATAGTCTAACATTTTCATCAATTCTTACTTGTATAGCTTTAGTGGTTGCAAAGGGATTCTCATTAGTTTCAGGTTTAACAGCCATTTTATTAATCAATGAAGATTGAGCTCCAGACAAAGATGATATATTTCTTTCAGCATTAGAGAGTTTCAATTGTAAACTAGGAATTTCCCTATTTAGACTCTCAAGTTGATGGCTAATGTTCTTCAAAATGATAGATTGTTCCTCCATAGTTTTAGTAAATAGTTTATTTTGCTCATATTGCATTTGCATGAAGTTTTTAGTGGCTCTTTCAACTTCTAAAATTCTTCCTTCACTAGGTAATTCAGGTTTACCATTATAGCCATAAGTATTACTAGGAGGGTAGGGCCTATAAT
Organism: Avena eriantha; assembly: GCA_910589775.1. Classification (NCBI taxonomy): domain Eukaryota; kingdom Viridiplantae; phylum Streptophyta; class Magnoliopsida; order Poales; family Poaceae; genus Avena; species Avena eriantha. Next base: position 33,151,949 of record OU342744.1, read on the forward strand.
TGTTGTTCCCAAAATTGTTCCTATAAGCATTATAACCATAAGCATTGTTGCCAAAGTTGTTATTTTTTAGGAAGTTCACATCAACTTGCTCTTCTTGAGAAACCAAAGAGGCTAAAGGAACATTATTTGGATCGATATGGGCTTTCCCATTAACAAGCATAGACATAATAATATCAATTTTATCACTCAAGGAGGAGGTTTCCTCAACAGAATTTACCTTCTTACCTTGTGGAGCTCTCTCAGTATGCCATTCAGAATAATTAACCATCATATTGTCCAAAAGTTTTGTTGTAGCACCCAAAGTGATGGTCATAAAGGTACCTCGAGCAGCTGAATCTAATAGGTTCCTTGAAGAATAGTTCAATCCTACATAAAAAGTTTGGATGATCATCCAAGCAGTCAGTCCATGAGTGGGACAATTCTTTACCAAAGATTTCATTCTTTCCCAAGCTTGAGCAACATGCTCATTATCAAGTTTTTTAATCTTCATTATTTCACTTCACATGGATATAATCTTAGCAGGAGGATAGTATTTTCCAATAAAAGCATCTTTGCACTTAGTCCAAGAATCAATACTATTCCTAGTAAAGGAAACAATTTCAGCTTAATAATATCACCATTTATATCCCTATGCTTTTGCATCTCACAAAGTTCAACAAAGTTATTTAGATGGGAAGCAGCATCTTCATTACTAATACCAGAAATTTGCTCTCTCATAACAAGATTGAGTAAAGCAGGTTTTATCTCAAAGAAAGTATTTTCAGCCACAGGTGGAGCAATAGGTGTGCTCCTAAAATCAAAGAGAAAGGAAACAATTTCAGCTAATATCACCATTTATATCCCTATGCTTTTGCATCTCACAAAGTTCAACAAAGTTATTTAGATGGGAAGCAACATCTTCATTACCAATACCAGAAAATTGCTCTCTCATAACAAGATTGAGTAAAGCATGTTTTATCTCAAAGAAAGTATTTTCAGCCACAGGTGGAGCAATAGGTGTGCTCATAAAATCATTGTTGTTGGTGCTAGTGCAGTCACACAACTTAGTGTTTTCAAGAGTAGTCATTTGGGTTTTCAAATAAGAAAGCAAACTTGTAAAACTAATTTTTTTTGCATTTTTGAATAAAAAAACAAGCAAACAAAGCAAAAGAAACTAAGCAAAACAAAAACAACAAAGTAAAGAGATTGGTTATGAGGGACTCCCCTTGTGAAGATGTCCTTGACTCCCCGGCAACGGCGCCAGAAAAGATCTTGATGCGCTCGACTTTCGACGTAGAGCTCGTTGGGAACCCCAACAGGAAGTTATGATGATCACAGTAGTAAGTTTTCCCTCAGTTATGAAACCAAGGTTAAATCGAACCAGTAGGAGCAAGGAAACACCCCAAAGGTGTTACTAGCTGAGCTTTGGCAGGGCGCACTACCGGTGCTAGTAGCAATGTGGAGACATGCACAACACAACCACAGAACTTTGTCCCCAACTTGCGATGAGGTTGTCAATCTCACCATGTTTTGCGGAAAACAAAGGATTAAACGTATCGAATGGAAAGAAGTAAAAGTTTGCAGAAAGTAAACACAAAGCAGAAACAGTTTATAGATTGTATGTAAAGAAAAAGGACCGGGATCCATAGTTCACTAGAGGTGGCTCTCCTTAGATAGATAACATGCAGGGTGAACAAATTACAGTGGGGCAATTGATAAACACCGAGAAAGCAATACATGCATATACTAATCATCTTGACTCCTCTGAGACTTGATTGGGCATTACAACATAATACATAGACCACCATCCAACTGCATCTATGACTAATAATCCACCTTCAGGTTATCATCCGAACCCCCTCCAGTATTAAGTTGCAAGCAATAGATTATTGCTTTACGAACTGCGTGTAAAGTAAACAATATGATTGTTCTATGAACAAAGGATTGTTGTTTTCTCCCTAGTAGCAACATCACATCTAGTACCTTAGAGATTTCTATCACTTCCCCAGATTACCAGAGGCATGAACCCACTATCGAGCATAAATACTAACTCTTGGAGTTGCTATCATCTACTTGGCCAAGATAGCTACTAACAATGGAAAGCATGCAAGATCTCAAATAACAAAGACATGATAGAATCAATAATCAATCTGAAATAGCATCTCAATATCCATCGGATCCCCGCAAACACAACATGTAGAATTACAAATAGATGATCTTGATCATGAACAGAGCTCACAAGATCTAAACATGAAAGCACAAAGGAGGAGAAACCAGCCATCTAGCTACTACATGGATCCGTAGTCCAAGGATAACTACTCACGCATCACACCGGAGGCTTGCATGGTGATGAAGAAGGCCTCCAGGATGAATTCCCCTCTCCGGCAGGGTGCCGGGAAGAGCTTCAGATCCCTCCCGATCTAGGGATGGAGATGACGGCGGCTACAGACTCTTTCGTGGATTTTTGATCGGGTACTTAGGGTTTTCGTTCCGAGGGAAATATATAGGCAGAAGGAGAGGTCGAGGGGGTTCCGGGAGCAGCCACACCACCCCCTGGCGCGGGCCAGGCCTGGCCGCGTGGCCAGGTGGTGTGGTGGCTTCCTAGCCCTTCTCTGTCTTGTATTCTGGCACTTGATCACTTCCGTAAAAATAGGCACTTTGGCTTTTGTCCCGTCCAATTCCGAGAATATTCATTTTCTGACTTTCCTGGAACCTAAAATAGCAGAAAACAGGCAGCTGGCGCTGTGGCTCTTGTTAATAGGTTAGTCCAAGAAATCATATGAAAAGTACTCCAAAGTTGGAACAAAACACAAGAAAGTGGATAAAACCAAGCATGGAACATCAAAAATTATAGATACATTTGCAATGTATCACACCTTTGTTTAGAAGAATTAGTGGTTGAATTAATGAAATGCCTCGATTTAGATCTCTGTCTCGATTAATTTGTGGAGGAATTTGTGATTTAGATCAATTTCTGTCTCGATTTAGATCTCTGTCCTGGATTGGGAACGTGACCGTGGACCAAAGACCCCTTTTCTACTAGTGTATTCTGACATTGGTGGTTTGTTTAAATGTAATCTACATGGATTTGGCCGCATGCAAATGGCACAACCAGAATTTATAAAGTGGAAGCACGTACACCCGGTTACTGGAGATCCGGGAGCTTCGCTAGATGCAGGGGATGCAGGAGCAGAGAGGCGGTGAGATAGACAGGCTCAAGATTAGGCCAGAAAGTGGTACCCATTTCCTCCTCATCTAGGCATTATCTGTGAGAACATTGATGTTTATGTTGCCACGTCGTTGTGAGCATCTGAAATAAGTTGCTGTTTCGTGGAGTGTGGCAGTGATGACCCACAAGTATAGGGGGTGTATCGCAGTATTTTCGAGGGAAGTGAAACCCAATTTATTGATTCGACACAAGGGGAGCCAAAGAATATTTATAAGCCTTAACAACTGAGTTGTCCATTCAGCTGCACCTAGAAACAATCTTTCTCACAATAGTTTAGCAGTAGCAACACTTTTGTAGTAGGAATAGCAGAGTAGCAGCAGTAGTAAAGCAAGGGCAGTAGTAAGAAAAGCAGTAAACAGTGGGATTCGAGTGCGGTAGGCATAGGGATGGATGGACGGGCGTTGCATGGACAAGACAATTCACATAGCAATCAGAACATAGGGAAATTGCATATAAATAAGATAAAGCACCCAAGTACTAGACAATCCTAGGCATGTGTTCCATATATAGTCATACGTGCTCACAATGAGAACTTGCACAACATCTTTTGTCCTGCCAGCCCGTTTGCAGCGGGGCCCCTAGGGAACTACTGGAAATTAAGGTGCTCCTTTTAATAGAGCACCGGAGCAAAGCATTAACACTCTGTGAACACATGTGATCCTCACATCAAAGCCTTTCCCTTCCGGTTATCCCGATTTCTGTCACTTCGGGGCCATAGGTTCCGGACAACAACGTGTGTATACAACTTGTAGATAAGACCAGAAACAATACTATCATAATGAATCAATAATAAGTTCAGATCTGAAATCATGGCACTCGGGCACTAGTGACAAGCATTAAGCACAACAAGTCGCAACAAGGTCATAAAGCACTAATAAAAGATACTAGGCACCATGCCCTAACAAGCTGATGCCATTACATGAACGATCTCATCCAATCCCTACCATCCCCATAGCCTACAGCGGGGGATTACTCACTCATAGATGGAGGAAACATGGATGGTCGATGGAGATGATGGTGGAGATCGATGGAGATGGCTCCGGGGGCACTTCCCCGTCCCAGGAGGGTGCCGGAACAGAGACTTTCTGTCCCCCGAATCTCCCCTTCGGTGGTGGCGGCGCAGCGGAACTTTTCGTGGAAAAACGTTGAACCCCCCAAAGTTTTTAGGTCAGAAGGCTCCTTATAGGCGAAGAGAGAGGCCGAGGGGGTGCCTGGGGGCCCACACCACCCCCTAGCGCGGCCTGGCCTGGCCCGCGCCACCAGGTGGTGTGGCCACCCCAGGTTTCTTCTCCGTCTCGTATTCTGGCTCCTGGAGTCTTCTGGAAAAATAGGCACTTTGGCTTTTGTCCCGTCCAATTCCGAGAATATTCATTTTCTGACTTTCCTGGAACCAAAAACAGCAGAAAACAGGCAGCTGGCACTATGGCTCTTGTTAATAGGTTAGTCCAAGAAATCATATGAAAAGTACTCCAAAGTGTGGACAAAACACAAGAAAGTGGATAAAACCAAGCATGGAGCATCAAAAATTATAGATACATTTGCAATGTATCAACATCCCCAAGCTTAAATCCTGCTCGTCCTCGAGTAGGTAAGTGATAAAAGAAAGAATAATTTTTGAGGTGACATGCACCATCAAAGACTTGATCAAAGTATTCATAAAACATTCAAAGCTGGGATCATAGTACTTTAATCATAACATGAAAGGCAAGGTTCTAGCAATAAGACAAAGAAACTATGATGCAACATGAAAAGGCACAAACAAAATGTTCATGAATATCAATGCTTTGCAAGATGTTTGTTTGTTTCACATAAAGAAAACATAGCATAATAGTATTCAGCTTGTCCCTCAATAGAGTAGCAAATATAAATTGCATAGGACACCTTCAAAGTTCATTAGAGTGACTAGATACAATAGTTTCAAACAAGCAATAACAAGTTATGCATCAATCAACTAGTCTTGGGACAGTGCACATAGAACTAAGAATGGCCACTATGCTCTCAAAGTAGTGCATAAAGATAGAAGGTGGAGACTCAATATAATGGTGGAAGAAAGGCCTTTTGTAAAAAGGAAGTAGGGATTCAAGTCTCATAAAGAGCTTCCAAAAATTATGGTACTTGCAGATTTCAGCTCTCATTGCCCCTATCATAAGCATCTTGAAGTGATTAAGGTTAAAGTGAACAAACTATGGTGTACATGCTTGACGAAGTATAAGTCAGAAATCTCATGTCCCTTGTAGACGAGGGCCGCTCCTCATGATACTCAAGTTTAGTCACCGGTAATTTCTTGTCATCGTACCCCGTTGGCGGTTCTCAATGATACACATGTACTTACGATGACAAGAACTTACCGGTGACTAAATTTGAGTATCATGAGGAGCGGCCCTCGTATACAAGGGACATGAGATTTCTGACTTATACTTCGTCAAGCATGTACACCATAGTTTGTTCACTTTAACCTTAATCACTTCAAGATGCTTATGATAGGGGCAATGAGAGCTGAAAGCTGCAAGTACCATAATTTTTGGAAGCTCTTTATGAGACTTGAATCCCTACTTCCTTTTTACAAAAGGCCTTTCTTCCACCATTATATTGAGTCTCCACCTTCTATCTTTATGCACTACTTTGAGAGCATAGTGGCCATTCTTAGTTCTATGTGCATTGTCCCAGGACTAGTTGATTGATGCATAACTTGTTATTGCTTGTTTGAAACTATTGTATCTAGTCACTCTAATGAACTTTGAAGGTGTCCTATGCATTTATATTTGCTACTCTATTGAGGGACAAGCTGAATGCTATTATGCTATGTTTTCTTTATGTGAAACAAACAAACGTCTTGCAAAGCATTGTTATTCATGAATCTTTTGTTTGTGCCTTTTCATGTTGCATCATAGTTTCTTTGCTTATTGCTAGAACCTTGCCTTTCATGTTATGATTGAAGTACTATGATCCCAGCTTTGAATGTTTTGCAAATACTTTGATCAAGTCTTTGATGGTGCATGTCACCTCAAAAATTATTCTTTCTTTTTATCACTTACCTACTCGAGGACGAGCAGGAGTTAAGCTTGGGGATGTTGATACATTGCAAATGTATCTATAATTTTTGATGTTCCATGCTTGGTTTTATCCACTTTCTTGTGTTTTGTTCCAACTTTGGAGTACTTTTATTATGATTTCTTGGACTAACCTATTAACAAGAGCCACAGTGCCAGCTGCCTGTTTTCTGCTGTTTTTGGTTCCAGGAAACATTTTATTCGGAAGAAAACAAGGCATATTGAATATGCACGGAAGTGCAAATGATGCTAATATGTAGGTATGGTGGACACTTTGGCTATATTTGGTTTAAGGGAGTTGGAAACATGAGTAAAACACTCAGTGGAAGTGAAGTCTAGCAATAGTAAGGGAGCGACAAACGAGAGAGCAATAATGGCAATAATCATGCAGAGCGACAAAACATCATTGATCAAAGCATAAAGTGATACTACAAGTTGAAAACTAAAGGATCATAAAGGCTTATGGTGACTTGGGATAGTCATAACATGGTGTGAACATGTGCCAAGTCAACCCAAATAAAGCATCAAAGGAGAATACCACTATACTATGCTTTAATATGCTAAAACAACGCATGATTCATCCAAGGCACATTAAGCAATATCAATTGTTTATAACAAGTCATGCTACAACAAAGAATACTAAGCATAAAGCTAAAACAATATCAAACATGGCATGACAAAGCATAGGCCACAGTCAAAAACAAGCTCTCTTTACCACTTAAGCATGAGCTTTCCTACTCTTTTCCAAACCAAACTAAACCAAACTATCTGAACACCAATATATGAAAGAGGGGGTCCAACCAATTTATTCAGAAAACTAAGAAAACCACGCAAACTAAAACCAAAATGAAAACGAAAAAGAAGATGCTCCAAGACCAACACAACTGTGCATGAAACAAATAAAAATGAAGTGTTTGGAAGAAACCTGGGATTTTTATTCATGAAGAAGGGGATGCCTTGGGCATCCCCAAGCTTTGACGCTTGTATTTCTTGGATATTTCTTGGGGTGACACGCGTGGCATCCCCAAGCTTGAGCTTTAGTCCATCCTTCATCTCATTACTAATTCCTTCCATACACCTAAATTTTTTCCTTCATACAAAACTTCACACAATCTTTATTAGCAACATTAGTGCACTCAAGATAATAAGTCGTTAGGTTCAGTTCTAACACCAATAAACTTCCATTAGAACACTAGCTACTGTAGCACTTCCCTCAAAAAGCTCAATTCCCCAAAAGAACTCAAGAAGGAACCAACAAGAAGCAAATGCAGAAAATGGCAGAAATCTGTCAAAACAGACCAGCAGGTAAAGACGAATTTTTTCGAAGCCCTTGTGTTGCTCAAATCAAAAAGTGTTGAACTAAATAAAGTTATATAACAACCTGGGGCAGAAGAAAAAAAATTATAGCTCAATTCGACATACATTGCTCTCTCACGAATTTTTACGGTGAAGCACAAAAATCTGTTTCGGGACATCAACTTTCCCAATCATTACTTCTCTCTCATTAGAGGTTACTCTTGGCACAAAAAGCAAATAAAAAGGATAAGGAGCGGTTATTACTAAAGTAATAACTTCCAAGACTCATCTAAAACTTTTGGGTTATCTCCCAATAAGTACTTTTTTTTAATGCCTTTAAGTTAGGCATAAGCAAAAAACTAGAATGGATAGAATAGAAGTAAGCGGAGATAATCATGGTGAAAACATTGTTTTGTTCCATGAAATCCTTTTGTTAACAAGGTTGATCATGTCTTGTTACCAAAACAATTCCATATGAGACAAAACTTTGTATCCCACTAATGATTATGTTACCTCAACCTTGATAGCAATGGTCCCAATCATAATAGTTTCAAATTTTTCTCTTCGTATGGGACAATATATTTCTCCAACTTGAATGCCCTCAACATGTTCAATTTAATTCAAACCATAAGTCATTTCAATCTTCTTGAGGAAATAGACAATGTGTTCATTGAAGGTCACCTTCCCTTGATTACAATTAATAACAACTCCTGCAGTATTTAAGAAAAGGTCTCCCAAGAATAATAGACATATTATCATCTTCAGGCATAAAAGTTTGAGAGGATGCTCTCATAAGAAATATGAGTTGAAGTAAAAGAGAGCATCAAGGAGCAAATTCAAAACACATTTGAGTCTAACCCACTTCCTATACATAGGAATCGTGTAAGCAAATAACAAAGTGACAGGCATAGGAAGAGGAAACAAGAGTAACTTCAAAACTTCTAGCACATAGAGAGGTGTTTCAATACCATGAAAACTTCTACAACCATATTTTCCCCTCTCATAATAATTTTTAGTAGCCTCATGAATAAACTCAACAATATAACTATCACATAAAGCATGCTTTTCATGATCTACAAGCACTAGAGCTTTATCATAAACATCTTCAAAAGAATCCTCAGGAACATAACATTCATCCTTCTTTAGTAAGCAAGGGGGACAATCAAATAATGTAAGGGATAAAGAGTTACTATCAATAGAAGGTAGGCACGGGTAGCTAATCCATTCTTCCTCCTTTTGTTCATCACTCTCCTCCTCTTTTTCATCTAATGGGATTTCAGGTTCATCAATTTCTTCTTCCATAGGATCTTGCAAGGCATTAGTCTCTTCCATTTGTGGAAAGCATCTATTAAAATATTCAAGAACATAGGAATTTTCATCCTTGTAATTATCAAAGAAAAATTTAAGTATACCATACACCTCATATTTATAAGGTGAATCATCAATATTTTCAAGCAAACTAGCAAGTTCAAAAGCACCCTTCCAAGCAATAAATTCTTCAATTTGTTCCGCATCATAAAAGTCATAAATTCCTTTAGCATAGGAAGATATGGTATCATTATCACTATACTAACATTGAAAATGCAAGTGTTTATACCTCTTTCTGCAACAAGACTCATCACAGCAATAAGTAACATTATAAGTAGAGCACACGTTCCTAGCAATGGTATACAATCTATCAATTTGTTCCCATAAGTGTTTCCCTTTTTGTGACAAGCGGTGTTCCTTATAATACTATCTTTGAGCTTCCGTGAACCCACCTTACCAATAAGCTTCAGTTTCAAAGAAACCAACCATTGCCAACAAGCATGATAAAGCAAGACAATAACAGACCAACGAAAATAACAACTAGAGTAGGAACTAATTTTTTTTGTATTTTTGATAAAGAAACAAGCAAACAAGGAGAAAGATAAACTTAGCTTGAACAATAGAGAATCCAAGTGAACTTGATAAATAAAGCTATGCTCCCCGGCAACAGCGCCAGAAAATAGTCTTGATGACCCACAAATATAGGGGGTGTATCGCAGTATTTTCGAGGGAAGTGAAACCCAATTTATTGATTCGACACAAGGGGAGACAAAGAATATTTATAAGCCTTAACAACTGAGTTGTCAATTCAGCTGCACCTGGAAACAATCTTGCTCACAGCAGTTTATCAGTAGCAACAGTTTTGTAGTAGGAATAGCAGAGTAGCAGTAGTAGTAAAGCAAGGACAGTAGTAACAAAAGCAGTAAACAGTGGGATTCGAGTGCGGTAGGCATAGGGATTGATGGACGGGCGTTGCACGGACAATACAATTCACATAGCAATCAGAACATAGGGAAATTGCAGATAAATAAGATAAAGCACCCAAGTACTAGACAATCCTAGGCATGTGTTCCATATATAGTCATACGTGCTCGCAACGAGAACTTGCACAACATCTTTTATCCTGCCAGCCTGTTTGCAGCGGGGTCTCTAGGGAACTACTGGCAATTAAGGTGCTCCTTTTAATAGAGCACCGGAGCAAAGCATTAACACTCCATGAACACATGTGATCCTCACATCAAAGCCTTTCCCTTCCGGTTATCCCGATTTCTGTCACTTCGGGGCCATAGGTTCTAGACAACAACGTGTGTATACAACTTAAAGATAAGACCAAAAACAATACTATCATAATGAATCAATAATAAGTTGAGATCTGAAATCGTGGCACTCGGGCCCTAGTAACAAGCATTAAGCACAACAAGTCTTAACAAAGTAATAAAGCACTAATAAAAGATACTAGGCACCATGCCCTAACAATCTGATGCCATTACATGAACGATCTCATCCAATCCCTACCATCCCCATAGCATACAGCGGAGGATTACTCACTCATAGATGGAGGAAACATGGATGGTCGATGGAGATGATGGTGGAGATCGATGGAGATAGCTCCGGGGGCACTTCTCCGTCCCGGCAGGGTGCCGGAATAGAGACTTTATGTCCCCCGAATCTCCCCTTCGGTGGTGGCGGCGCAGCGGAACTTTTCATGGAAAAACGTCGAAACCCCCGAAGTTTTTAGGTCAGAAGGCTCCTTATAGGCGAAGAGAGAGGCCGAGGGGGTGCCTGGGGGGGCCACACCACCCCCTGGCGTGACCTGGCCTGGCCCGCACCACCAGGTGGTGTGGCCACCCTAGGTCTCTTCTCCGTCTCGTACTCTAGCTCCTGGAGTTTTCTGGAAAAATAGGCACTTTGGCTATTGTCCCGTCCAATTCCGAGAATATTCATTTTCTGACTTTCCTAGAACCAAAAACAGCAGAAAACAGGCAGCTGGCACTGTGGATCTTGTTAATAGGTTAGTCCAAGAAATCATATGAAAAATACTCCAAAGTGTGGACAAAACACAAGAAAGTGGATAAAACCAAGCATGGAGCATCAAAAATTATAGATACATTTTCAATGTATCAGGCAGCTTAAATAATTTATTTATGTGCCACTTACATTCCGTCGTATTTGGAGACCTCCTGCCCCTCAGCAATCGTGGAACCGGTGGATCCTTGTTTTCAGATAGCAGTGGCACAATCACAATTTCAGATTCAACTACTGACTCGGGCATTTCCAAACCCTAAGTCGCGCTACATTTTACTTAGAGAACGTGAGTATATTGTTTTCGCCCAACAACGTGCCACACACATGTTGGGTCCGCAGCATAGAAAACAAAAAATTTCTTACGATGAGAACTATACGCCAAGATCTATCTACTAGATACAGAGCAGCGGGTGGACATACATCCATGGAGAACTTACCCTCGAAGACAACGAGTTTTGTTAACGAGTAGGAACTCGTGGTTGATGTAGTCGTACGCTTGCCGATCTCAAGATCGTGTGGAAGTCTGAGCGCCGCAAATCAGCAGCGCATCCGTCCTCGCACACACGTTCAAGCCACCGGACAACCTCCACCTCCTCGCTCTAGCGAAGCAGCGGAAGCAGCAACTCCTTCCAGACGCAAGGCCACCGGGAACATGTATCTCGCTAATCCGAGACCATGGGGAATATCTAGAGGGGGAGAGAGATCCTTCACGAGGAGGTGTGAGGATGAAGGAGGAGAGGGTGGCCTTTTATAGGAGGAGGGGGGTGCCCCCTCTCCATGGCCGTGCATGGGAGGGTGACTCCTCACCTCCCCCATTCATGTGGTGGTAACCCCTCCACATTAAAATGCCCCCTTAACATTCTCTTTTAAAGTCTCCACTTTAAATGCATTAAATTTTTCCAAATTTAATGCTCTCTCATTTAATAAAACTCTTTTATTATTTTTATTCTGAATTTTGTTAATTACTTTAATTAAAAAACATTCACATAAAACCCCTTGCAACATTTCAATATCACATGGAGAACCACTTTCTGCAATTTCACCCGAAACAATTCCGGTTTCTATCGAAACAATTCCTGTTTCTATCGAAACATTTCCTGCGCTTTGCAAACCTTTTGTCTGGAACATATGTGCTCCTAAATGGTGTCCGACAACCCTTAAGTGTGTCACCCTACGGTTTGCGAATAATGCAGACATGATTGAGACTCCTCTCAGATCAATAATCAGAAGCGGGATCTAGAGATCCATATTGACTCCTGCACATTCAACGATGACTTCTGTGATCGTGAGAACCTTTAACGTCAGCAATTTAATCCCTTTGTCTCATGATATAATACATGTCCGAGATTCGATCATCGGTATCCAAATACCTAGTTTGATCTCGTTACCGACATGCACTCTTTTCTCGTTCCCGTGATATAACATTCTAGTGATCACATCACTTGGTTGCAAGCTATCTTAATGTGATATCACCGAGAGGGCCCAGAGTATATCTATCCGTCATCTGGATTGACAAATTCCACTCTTGATCCATGAGCCTCAACATAACACCTTCGTAGTAATGAACCCATCTTTATAGTCACCCTGTTACGGTGTGACGTTTGATGTTATCAAGATACTCTTCCGGTGTTAGCGATTAACATGATCTCATGGTCTAAGAACTACGACTACTTTGTATGATGTTATAGCAATATAAACATAATGACTTGATCGTAATGCTATACTTAGGATGAATGTTCATCACATCATTTCACAAATGCTGTGACCTTGTTATTAACAACATCCAATGTCCATGATCAGGAAACTTTGATCATCTTGTTAATCAACAAGCAGTCTATACGAGAGGCATAACTAGGAACCCTTTTTGTTTATTAAACACACATGTATTGATGTTTCCTATCAACAATTATAGCATGCAAAATAAACATCTATCATATACAAGAAATATATAATAACAACTTTATTATTGCCTCTCAGGGCATATTTCCTTCAGTCTCCCACTTGCACTAGAGACAATAATCTAGTTCACATAGTGATAAATGTAACACCCATGGAGTTCTCGTGTTGATCATGTTTTGCCCTAGGGAGTACTTTAGTCAACGGATCTGCTACATTTAGGTCCGTGTGCACTTTACAAATCTTTATATCTCCATCCTTGACATGCTCGCGGATGGAGTGAAATCGGCACTTAATATGTTTGGAATTCTTGTGACACCTTGGTTCCTTTGCGTTGGCTATGGCTCCATTGTTGTCACAATAGATCACCATCGGGTCCAACGCACTTGGAACCACACCTAGTTCTGTAATGAACTCTTTCATCCAAACTGCCTCCTGCGCCGCTTCTGAAGCAACAACATATTCCGCCTCCGTTGTTGATCCAGCCACCACAGGTTGTTTGTGATGGGTTCGTAGCATGGAAAACAAAAAAATTCTACCGCAAGAACGAACAAAACCCAGATCCAATCTAGATAAAAGCCAAGATCTAATCTATTAGACATGTGCAACGAGATAGATCTGTACTAACCCTTGTAGATCCGAAAGCGTTACGAGATTAGATCTCGTGGTTGATGTAGTCGATCACTTGCCGATCTCAAGATCGTGTGGACGATCCTTCCGGCGCCGCATTCTGGCAGCGCTTCCGTAGTTGGTCACACGTACGGAGTCGAAGCAGACCTTCCTCTCCTCGTTCCAGCGAGAAGCGGAGGTAGTAGATCTTCTCCACGGAATCACAGCAGCACGACGGCGTGGTGGTGGTGGTGGAGGTGGTGGAGTAGAGAATTCTGCAGGGCTTCTCCTATGCCTGTGCAGAAGAAAGGAGGAGGAGAGAGGCGGCGGAGATTTGGAGTTGTGGAGGAGGGCTTGGAGGTGGCGCCCCCACCCCTCTATTTAAAGGGGGGAGGCGCCATGGGAGGGGGAGTCCTAGTAGGACTCCCCTCCCTCCTATGGCCGGCGGATTGGGGAGGGGGGAGGAGTCCTCCTCCCCCACGACTCCTTGTCTTGCCCCACAAGGACTCCTTGATCCCTTTCTTGGTTTTCAAGCAAACTCCAAGAAATCTTCTAGAACCTTCCGGAACATTCCGAAACCTTCTAGAATCCTCATACAAATACTCCGGAACATTTCCTAACTCAGAAAATGATCCCCAATATATGAATCTTATTCTCCGGACAATTCCGGATCTCCTCGTGATGTCCCGGATCCAATCCGACACTCTGAACAACATTCGATCTCCAACGCACATTCCATATCTACTTAAAACAACTTCGAACCTTAAGTGTGTCACCCTATGGTTCGTGAATATGTAGACATGACAGAGACATATCTCCTATCAATAACCATCAGCGGGACCTGGAGATCCATAATGGCTCCCACATACTCACCGATGACTTCGTGATTGATTGAACCATTTACATACGAACCAATTCCCTTTGTCACCCGATACTATACTTATCCGAGGTTTGATCGTCGGCATCTCCATACCTAGTTCTACCTCGTTACTGATAAGTACTCTTTACTCGTTCCATGATATGTCATCCCTTGTGACCCAGTCACATGCTTGCAAGCTAACTAGATGACATTCCACCGAGAGGGCCCAGAGCATATCTATCCGTCATATGGATGGACAAATCCCAATCTTGGTCGATGCGCTTCAACACATACTTTCAGAATACCCAATGACACCTTTATAACCACCTAGTTACGAAGCGGCGTTTGATGTCATCAAAGTACCCATCCGGTGATGGTGATTAACACAACCTCATGGTCGAAGGATTAGGTTACTATGCATTTAAAAGCTTATAGCAATACGAACTTAATGACTTGATCTTATGCTACGCTTACTATGGGTGTATGTCCATCACATCATTCTCCTAATGATATAACCTTAATCACATCCTAATGTCCATGATCAGGAAACCATGATCATCAATTAATTAACAAGCTAGTTAAACAAGAGGCTTACTAGGGACTCTTATATGTTTACAAAACACACAAGTATTAGTGTTTCCTAATAATACAATTATAGCATGGGATGTAAACATTCATCATAAACACAAAGATATAATAATAACCACTTTTATTATTGCCTCTTGGGCATATCTCCAACAGTCTCCCACTTGCACTAGAGTCAATAATCTAGATTACATGGTAATATACCGAACACCCATGGCGTTCTGGTGTTGGCCATGCTTTGCCCTAGGGAGAGGTTTAGTCAACGGATCTGCCACATTCAGATCAGTGTGTACTTTGCAAATCTTTATGTCACCATCTCGGACATACTCGCGAATAGCGTGGAAACGTAGCTTGATGTGCTTCAGCTTGCTATGTGACCTTGGCTCCTGTGCATTAGCTATGGCACCTATGTTGTCACAGTAGATGGCCATCGGGTCCAACGCACTGGGAACCACGCCAAGTTCAGTAATGAATTCCTTCATCCATACGGCTTCTTGTGCAGCCTCCGAAGCAGCTATGTATTCCGATTCAGTTGAAGATTTCGCCACAACGCTTTGCTTTGCACTCCTCTAGCTCACTGCAGCATCATTCAAAATAAATACGTATCCCGACTGTGACTTCGAGTCATCCGGATCGGTGTTCCAACTAGCATCGGTGTAACCGTTTACAACAAGCTGTTCATCACCTCCATAAGAAAGAACCATATCCTTAGTCCTATTTAGGTACTTTAGGATATTCTTGACCGCTGTCCAGTGCTCCATTCCAGGATCACTTTGATATCTGCTAGTCAAACTAACAACATGTGCTATATCCGGTCTTGTACACAGCATGGCATACATGATAGAACCTATGGCCGAGGCATAGGGAATATTATTCATTTTCTCTCTATCTTCTGCCGTAGCTGGACTTTGAGTCTTACTCAAGGTCTTACCTGACAACATGGGCACGAACCCTTTCTTGCTATCTTCCATTCTAAACTTCTTTAGAACTTTTTCTAAGTATGTACTTTGTGAAAGCGCTACTAGGCATCTTGATCTATCTCTATAAATCTTGATGCCTAGAATATATGCCGCTTCGCCAAGATCCTTCATTGAAAAACTATTATTCAAATAGATTTTGACGCTATTAAGAAGTTCTATATCATTCCCAATCAACAATATGTCATCTACATATAGTACTAGGAATGCTACAGAGCTCCCACTCACTTTCTTGTAAATACAAGCTTCTCCATAAGTTTGTATAAACCCAAAATTTTTGATTACTTTATCAAAACGTTGATTCCAACTCCGGGATGCTTGCTTTAGTCCATAAATGGAGCGCTGAAGTTTGCATACCTTGTCAGCATCTTTAGGATCGACAAAACCCTTGGGTTGTACCATATACAACTCTTCCTCAATGTCACCATTAAGGAATGCCGTTTTGACATCCATCTGCCAAATCTCATAATCGAAATGTGCAGCAATTGCTAACAAAATCCTCACGGACTTTAGCTTCGCTACTGGTGAGAATGTCTCATCATAGTCAACTCCTTGGATTTTTCGGAACCCTTTCGCGACAAGTCGAGCTTTATAGACGGTAACGTTACCATCAGCATCTGTTTTTCTCTTGAAAATCCATTTGTTCTCGACAGCCTTACGGCCATCCGGTAAGTCCACCAAAGTCCACACGTGGTTTTCGTACATGGATCCCATTTCGGATTTCATGGCTTCTAGCCACTTGTCGGAATCTGGGCTCACCAAAGCTTCTTCATACGTTGCAGGGTCATCAACGTTGTCCACCAACATGACGTTCAAGGCAGAGTCATACCAATCAGGAGTGGTACGAACCCTCGTTGACCTGCGAGGTTCAGCAGCAACTTCGTTTGAAGTTTCATGATCATTATCATTAGCTTCCTCTCCAATTGGTGTAGGCGGCACAAAAACATCTTCCGGTGCTGCGCTACTCTGAAATCCAAGAGAAGGTTCAATAACCTCATCGAGTTCTACTTTCCTTCTAGTCACCTCCTTTGAGAGAAACTCCTTCTCAAGAAAGGATCCATTCTTGGCAACGAAAACTTTGCCTTCGGATCTATGATAGAAGGTATACCCAATTGTTTCTTTAGGGTATCCTATGAAGACGCATTTCTCTGCTTTGGGTTCAAGCTTATCAGGTTGTAACTTCTTTACATATGCTTCGCAACCCCAAACTTTAAGGAACGACAACTTAGGTTTCTTACCAAACCACAATTCGTACGGTGTCGTTTCAACGGATTTAGATGGTGCCCTATTTAAAGTGAATGCGGCTGTCTCTAATGCATAGCCCCAAAACGATAGCGGTAAATCTGTAAGAGACATCATAGACCGAACCATATCTAAGAGAGTTCGATTACGACGTTCGGACACACCATTACGCTGTGGTGTTCCCGGCGGTGTTAACTGCGAAAGTATTCCACATTTCTTTAAATGCATGCCAAACTCATAACTCAGATATTCACCTCCGCGGTTAGAACGCAGAAACTTAATCTTCTTGTTACGATGATTTTCCACTTCACTTTGAAATTCCTTAAACTTCTCGAAAGTTTCGGACTTATGTTTCATAAAGTAGACATACCCATATCTACTTAAGTCATCCGTGAAAGTGAGAACATAACGATATCCACCACGTGATGCTACACTCATTGGACCACACACATCGGTATGTATTATTTACAATAAGTCTGTAGCTCGCTCCATTATTCCAGAGAATGGAGTCTTAGTCATTTTTCCCATTAGACATGCTTCGCATCTTTCAAGTGATTCAAAATCAAGTGATTCAAGAAGTCCATCTGAATGGAGTTTCTTCATATGCTTCACTCCAATGTGACCAAGACGACAGTGCCACATGTATGTAGAATTATCATTCAATTTTATTCGTTTAGCATCTATGTTGTGAACATGTGTATCACTACTATCGAGATTCAGTAAGAATAAACCATTCATCTCAGGTGCATTACCATAAAAGATATTACTCATATAAATCGAACAACCTTTATTCTCGGACTTAAAAGAGTAACCGTCTCGCAGTAAACAAGATCCAGATATAATGTTCATGCTTAACGCAGGCACCAAATAACAATTATTCAAATTTAAAACAAATCCCGAAGGTAGATGTAGAGGGAGCGTGTCGACAGCGATCACATCAACCTTGGAGCCATTTCCAACGCGCATCATCACCTCGTATCTCGCCAGTCTTCGTTTATTCCGCAGTTCCTGTTTCGAGTTACAAATATGAGCAGCCGAACCAGTATCAAATACCCAGGCACTACTACGATTACTAGTAAGATACACATCTATAACATATATATCAAATATACCTTTCTTCTTGATGTTGCCGTTCTTCAGATCCGCCAGGTACTTGGGGCAGTTACGCTTCCAGTGACTAGCACCCTTGCAGTAGAAGCACTCAGTTTTAGGCTTGGGACCAGCCTTGGGCTTCTTTGTAGGTGCGGCAGCTTTCTTGCCGTCCTTCTTGAAGTTGCCCTTGTTCTTAGGCTTGCCCTGTCTCTTGAAATTGGTGGTCTTATTGACCATCAACACTTGGTGCTCCTTCTTGATCTCCACTTCAGCAGTTTTCAGCATGGACGATAGTTCAGGCAACGTCTTGTTCATGCAGTGCATATTGTAGTTCATCACAAAGTTCTTATAACTCGGTGGCAGTGATTGGAGGAGACGATGAATCCCCAACGCATTAGGAATCGATATTCCCAACTCTTGGAGCTTGTTTGCGTACCCAGACATAGTGAGCACGTGCTCGCTAACGGAGCTTCCCTCTTCCATCTTACAGTTAAAGAACTTTTCAGAGGCCTCATAGCTCTCCATGGCCGCGCGAGTCTCAAAAATTAGCCTGAGCTCCTTAATGATCTCGAACGGGTCGTGGTGCTAAAAACGCTTTTGGAGCTCCGCTTCTAAACCGTACAGGATGGCACACTGAACTGTGGAGTAATGATTTTTCCGAGTGGCGTAAACATTCTTTACGTCATCGGTGGCATCATCTGCAGGTGGGTCACCCAGCGGTGCTTCGAGCACATAGGTCAACTGACCAGCCCTGAGGATGATCTTCAGTCCACGGAACCAGTCCGTGAAATTGCTTCCATTGTTCTTAAGCTTTTCTTTCTCTAGGAACGCATTGAAATTGATGGAGGGGGTCGCCATAATCTACATCAAATTTGCAAGTAGTTTAGACTAAGTTTATGATGAATTGAGTTCAAATTTAATACTTAAGTTAACTAGGTGAACTCCCACTCAAAACAACATCCCTCACATTGTCTTAGTGATTACACGAACCAAGTCCACTACACCAAGTCCGATCTTCACGAGAGAAGATGTAGTTTCATCGGCGAACAATCTTCATGTTCATCATATCATTTATATGAATCATGCTCTACCTTTCGGTATTCCGTGTTCCGAGACCATGTCTGTACATGCTAGGCTCGTCAAGATAACCTTAGTTTCCGCATGTGCAAATCTGGCTTGCACCCGTTGTATGCACACGTAGAATCCATCACATCCGATCATCACGAGATGCTTCGAAACGACGAGTCTTAGCAACGGTGCCAACTAAGGGTGAACACTTTATTACTTGATATTTAGTGAGAGGGATCATCTTATAATGCTACCGTCGCGATCTAAGCAATACAAGATGCATAAAGGATTAACATCACAGGCAATTCATAATTAGTGTGATATGATATGGCCCTTTCTTCTTGCGCCTTTGATCTCCATCATCACCAGCATTGCGTCAAGGTCAGTGGCGCCGCTTCATGGTTGTCCATCATCACTAGCAACTATTACAACTACTTGGAATAAAGCTATTACAAGATGAATAGACACGCAGGTCTTAACAGAATTAAAGACAACCATTAGGCTCCTGCCGGTTGCCATATTACAACAAGGATCATTGCATACATCAAATATAATCAAAATCACATGATGGCCATATCACATCACAAAACCCCTGCAAAAACAAGTTAGACGCCTCTAATTTTCTTTGCATGTTTTACGTGGCTTGGGGCTTTCGAACAATAACAGATCTTTACCTACGAAACTGAACCACAATGTTGATACAAGTGTTATCGCGTGCAAAGTGTAAATTGGATCTATACTATGGTGGGAGAGACAGACACCCGCAAAGCCACTTGTGCAAAGCAAGTTACACGTCAAGCGTGGAGCAAGTCTCATGTGCGATGACATGTAACGTTAGCCCGAGCCGCTTCATCCCACCATGCCGCAAGATGCAAAGTACACAAAGCAAAAGACGGCACGAGCACCAACGCCCACAACACCATTGTGTTCTACTCGTGCAACAGATCTACGCATAGACACGGCTCTGATACCACTGATGGGTTCGTAGCATGGAAAACAAAAAATTTCTACCGCAAGAATGAACAAAACCCAGATCTAATCTAGATAAAAGCCAAGATCTAATCTATTAGAAATGTGCAACGAGATAGATCTGTACTAACCCTTGTAGATCCGAAAGCGTTACGAGATTAGATCTCGTGGTTGATGTAGTCGATCACTTGCCGATCTCAAGATCGTGTGGACGATCCTTCCGGCGCCGCGTTCCGGCAGCGCTTCCGCAGTCGGTCACACGTACGGAGTCGAAGCAGACCTTCCTCTCCTTGTTCCAGCGAGCAGCGAAGGTAGTAGATCTTCTCCACGGAATCATAGCAGCACGACGGCGTGGTGGTGGTGGTGGAGTAGAGAATTCTGCAGGGCTTCGCCTATGCCTGTGCAGAAGAAAGGAGGAGGAGAGAGGCGGCGGAGATTTGGAGTTGTGGAGGAGGGCTTGGAGGTGGCGCCCCCACCCCTCTATTTAAAGGGGGGAGGCGCCATGGGAGGGGAGTCCTAGTAGGACTCCCCTCCCTCCTATGGCCGGCGGATTGGGGAGGGGGGAGGAGTCCTCCTCCCCCATGACTCCTTGTCTTGCCCCACAAGGACTCCTTGATCCCTTTCTTGGTTTTCAAGCAAACTCCAAGAAATCTTCCAGAACCTTCCGGAACATTCCGAAACCTTCTAGAATCCTCATACAAATACTCCGGAACATTTCCTAACTCAGAAAATGATCCCCAATATATGAATCTTATTCTCCGGACAATTCCGGATCTCCTCGTGATGTCCCGGATCCAATCCGAGACTCCGAACAACATTCAGTCTCCAACGCACATTCCATATCTACTTAAAACAACTTCGAACCTTAAGTGTGTCACCCTATGGTTCGTGAATATGTAGACATGACAGAGACATATCTCCTATCAATAACCATCAGCGGGACCTGGAGATCCATAATGGCTCGCACATACTCAACGATGACTTCGTGATCGATTGAACCATTTACTTACGAAACCAATTCCCTTTGTCACGCGATACTATACTTATCCGAGGTTTGATCGTCGGCATCTCCATACCTAGTTCTACCTCGTTACTGATAAGTACTCTTTACTCGTTCCGTGATATGTCATCCCTTGTGACCCAGTCACATGCTTGCAAGATAACTAGATGACATTCCACCGAGAGGGCCCAGAGCATATCTATCCGTCATATGGATGGACAAATCCCAATCTTGGTCCATGCGCTTCAACAGATACTTTCAGAATACCCAATGACACCTTTATAACCACCCAGTTATGAAGCGGCGTTTGATGTCATCAAAGTACCCATCCGGTGATGGTGATTAACACAACCTCATGGTCGAAGGATTAGGTTACTATGCATTTAAAAGCTTATAGCAATACGGACTTAATGACTTGATCGTATGCTACGCTTACTATGGGTGTATGTCCATCACATCATTCTCCTAATGATATAACCTTGTTATTAATCACATCCTAATGTCCATGATCAAGAAACCATGATCATCAATTAATTAACAAGCTAGTTCAACAAGAGGCTTACTAGGGACTCTTATATGTTTACAAAACACACAAGTATTAGTGTTTCCTAATAATAATATTATAGCATGGGATGTAAACATTCATCATAAACACAAAGATATAATAATAACCACTTTTATTATTGCCTCTTGGGCATATCTCCAACAGTTTGGAACTCCTCCAACTAACTGCTGCTCCGTTCAAGAGAAATACGTATCCAGATTGAGACTTAGAGTCATCCGGATCGGTGTCAAAGCTAGCATCGACATAACACTTAGCGACTAGCTCTTCTTCACCTCCGTATATAAGAAACATATCCTTAGTTCTTCTCAAGTACTTGAGGATGTTCTTTACCGCTATCCAGTGTTCCGAACCTGGATCAGATTGGTACCTACTAGTCAAACTAATAGCATGTGCCACATTCGGTCTTGTACATAGCATGGCATACATAATAGAGCCTATGGCTGAGGCATAGGGGATCTTATCCATCATCTCTCTTTCTTCCGCCGTAGCCGGACTTTGAGTCTTACTCAATGTCTTGCCTTGCAACATAGGTAAGAACCCCTTCTTACTTTCGTCCATATTAAACTTCTTTAATATCTTATCAAGGTATGTACTCTGCGATAGCCCAATTAGGCGTCTTGATCTATCTCTATAGATTTTAATGCCTAATATATATGAAGCTTCACCAAGGTCCTTCATCAAAAATTTGTAGTTTAGATAACTTTTAACACTGTTTAAAAGATCTATATCATTTCCAATCAATAATATGTCATCCACATATAATATCAAAAATGCCACATTGCTCCCACACACTTTCTTGTAAATACAAGCCTCTCCATAAGTTTGGACAAATCCAAACTCTTTGATCACCTCATCAAAGCGGAGATTCCAACTCCGGGATGCTTGCTTCAGTCCATAGATGGATCGCTGAAGTTTGCACACCTTATTAGCATCCTTAGGATTGAAAAAACCCTTTGGTTGTATCATATACAACTCTTCTTCAATATTACCATTGAGGAACACAGTTTTAACATCCATCTGCCATATTTCATAATCGAAATATGCAGCAATTGCTAACATAATCCTAACCGACTTAAGCATCACTACGGGAGAGAATGTCTCATCATAGTCAACTCCTTGAATTTGTCGAAACCCCTTTGCGACAAGTCGAGCCTTATAGATGGTTACATTACCATCAGCATCAGTTTTTCTTTTGAAAATCCATTTATTCTCAATGGCCTTTCGATCATGAGGTAAGTCCACCAAGGTCCAAACCTGGTTTTCAGACATGGATTCCATCTCGGATTTCATGGTTTGTAGCCATTTGTTGGAATCAGGGCTCATCATCGCTTCTTCATACGTCGCAGGGTCATCTATTTCATCAATCATGAAATTCATAACAGGATTGCCGTACAGTTCAGGAGCTGCACGTGTCCTGCTTGACCTGCGAGGTTCGGTAGTGTCCTCTTTTGGAGTTTCATGATCAATATCATTAGCTCTCTCTTCATTAGGTGAAGTCAACTCCGAAACAACTTCCGGTGCTGCGCTACTCGGATCTGTGATAGAAGGTATACCCAATCGTTTCCTTAGGGTATCCTATGAAGACGCATTTTTCCGCTTTGGGTTCGAGTTTATCCGGTTGAAGTTTCTTCACATAAACATCACATCCCCAAACTTTAAGAAATGACAGCTTAGGTTTGTTTCCAAACCATAATTCATACGGTGTCTTTTCAATGGATTTAGATGGTGCCCTGTTTAAAGTGAATGTAGCGGTTTCCAGTGCATAACCCCAAAATGACAGTGGCAAGTCAGTCAGAGACATCATAGATTGAACCATATCCAATAAAGTACGATTACGACGTTCTGACACACCATTACGTTGTGGTGTTCCAGCAGGCGTGAGTTGTGAAACTATTCCACAATCTTTCATGTGTGTGCTAAACTCGTAACTTAGATACTCTCCTCCACGGTCGAACCGCAGAAATTTGATCTTTCTGTTACGATGATTTTCCACTTCATTCTGAAATTCTTTGAACTTTTCAAAAGTTTCAGACTTGTGTTTCATCAAATAGATATATCCATATCTACTCAAATCATCCGTGAAAGTAACAAAATAACGATATCCACCTCGCGCCGACACACTCATTGGTCCACACACATCAGAAGGTATGATTTCCAATAAATCTGTCGCCCGTTCCACTGAACCGGAAAACGGCGTTCTAGTCATCTTGCCCATAAGGCATGGCTCACATGTATCAAATGATTCAAAATCAAGTGATTCCAAAAGTCCATTAGAATGGAGTTTCTTCATGCGTTTAACGCCAATATGACCTAGACGACAGTGCCACATATATGCAGATATATCATTATCAAGTTTAAACCTTTTAGCATCAACATTATGAATATGCGTAATACTACTATCGAGATCCAATAGAAATAAACCATTCAACACAGGTGCATGACCATAAAAGATATTATTCATATAAATCGAACAACCATTGTTTTCAGATTTAAACGAATAACCACTTTGCATCAAACATGATCCCGATACAATGTTCATGCTCAGTGCAGGCACCAAATAACAATTATTCAGGTTTATAACTAATCCCGACGGCATATGGAGAGGCAGCGTTCCGACGGCGATCACATCAACTCTTGATCCATTGCCGACCCGCATCGTGACCTCATCCCTTGCTAGTTGTCGCTTGTTCCGCAGCCCCTGAACCGAGTTACATATATTAGCAACCGATCCCGTATCAAATACCCATGTGCTACTACGAGTACTAGTCAAGTACACATCAATAACATGTATATCACATATACCTTTGTTTGCCTTGCCGGCCTTTTTGTACGCCAAATACTTGGGGCAGTTGCGCTTCCAATGGCCAGTCCCCTTGCAATAGTAGCACTCGGTGTCAGACTTAGGGCCAGCTCGGGGTTTCTTTTCAGGCGCGGCAACAAATTTGCCGCCCTTCTTTCCCTTCTGCTTGCCTTTCTTGTCCTTCTTGAAACCGGTGGTCTTATTGATCATCAACACTTGATGTTCTTTCCTAATCTCCACTTCTGCAGTCTTAAGCATTGACAGAAGCTCGGGAAGAGACTTCTTCATGCCCTACATATTATAGTTCATCACGAAGCTCTTGTAGCTAGGTGGCATAGATTGGAGAACACGATGTATGCCTAAGCCAATGGGAATCGTTATTCCCAAGGACACAAGCTTATCGGCGTACCCAGACATTTTGAGTACGTGCTCACTAACGGAGCTGTTCTCTTCCATCATGCAGCTAAAGAACTTTTCAGAAGCATTATAACTCTCTACGGCAGCATGGGTATCGAAAATCATTTTCAATTCTCCCATGGTATCAAAGGCATTGCCATTTTCGAAACGTTTTCAAAGTTCTGGCTCTAGCCCATACAGTATGCCGCAATGAACTAAGTTGTGGTCCTCCTAACGAGTTATATAGACGTTCTTTTCCTCGTCAGGGGCATCAGGAGCTGGTGGGGGGCCTAGCGGCGCCTCTAGCACATATTGCTTTTGTGCTGCAGTGAGGAGAATCCTCAAATTCATAGCCCAATTGGTGAAGTTGCTACCATTCGCAGCAAGCTTCTCTTTCTCCATGAACACATTGAAATTAAAAACAGGTGGTGCCATCTACAACAGAATTTGTAAATTATAGACTAAGTTTATGATAGATTGAGTTCAACTAATCCAAATTACTAATGAACTCCCACTCAAAAACGACATCCCTCGTGTCCTTTTGGTGATTACATGAACCAAATCCACTACACCAAGTCCGATCATCACGTGAGTCGGTGTAGCTTCAAAGGCGAGTATCTATATAGGCATCATATCAACTATATGACTCATGCTTAACCTTTCGGTCCGTGTTCCGAGGCCATGTATGTACATGCTAGGCTCGTCAAGTAAGAACCTTAGTATTCGCGTGTGTAAAACTGTCTTACACCCGTTGTATGAAAGCGTAGAGTCGAGAACACCCGATCATCACGTGATGCCTCAAAACACGATCCACAAAACGGTGCATACTTAAGGAAGAACACATTTTATCTTGATATGTAAATGAGGGATTATCTTATAATGCTACCAAAAGCGCCAAACTAGCAATATAAGATGCTAACATCTAATGTGTGAAGTGAGGTGATATGGTCCATGCATTTGATCTCTATCATTTGCATCGTGGTATGATCTCTATCATTCCTTTGTGTGTAAGGCCAAGGTCTATGGAACTTACACGTTACGTGAGTTGTAAGAGTATATATCATACATCTACTTACAACAATACCATATCAGGACCCTAGCCCAGCAACGATCTAAACTAGACGCCTCTAATTTATCAATTGCAAGTTTTACGTGGCTTAGGGCTTTCAGAGATAGAACCGGTCTTACCTACGAACATGAACCACAACGAGGATAACCAAGTTATTAGCAACACGTTGTAAATCAGATATTGACTATAGTAGGAGAGACAGACACCCGCCAACCACTTATGGAAAACAAGTTGCATGTCAGTCGTGGAACCGGTCTCATGTACGATGACATGTAAGGTTGGTCCGGGCCGCTTCATCCCACTATGCCACCAATATCCAAAGTACATAGAAGATGCAATAATATGATCATCATCGCCCACATATAAACATATGTGTACTACCCGTGCAAAGCACCTACGCATAGATCAGGCTCTGATACCACTGTTGGGTCCGCAGCATAGAAAACAAAAAATTTCTTACGATGAGAACTATACGCCAAGATCTATCTACTAGATACAGAGCAACAGATGGACATACATCCATGGAGAACTTACCCTCGAAGACAACGAGTTTTGTTAACGACTAGGAACTCGTGGTTGATGTAGTCGTACGGTTGCCGATCTCAAGATCGTGTGGAAGTCCGAGCGCCGCAAATCAGCAGCGCATCCGTCCTCGCACACACGTTCAAGCCACCGGACAACCTCCACCTCCTCGCTCCAGCGAATCAGCGGAAGCAGCAACTCCTTCCAGACGCAAGGCCACCGGGAACATGTATCTCGCTAATCCGAGACCATGGGGAATATCTAGAGGGGGAGAGAGATCCTTCACGAGGAGGTGTGAGGATGAAGGAGGAGAGGGTGGCCTTTTATAGGAGGAGGGGGGTGCCCCCTCTCCATGGCCGTGCATGGGAGGGTGACTCCTCACCTCCCCCATTCATGTGGTGGTAACCCCTCCACATTAAAATGCCCCCTTAACATTCTCTTTTAAAGTCTCCACTTTAAATGCATTAAATTTCTCCAAATTTAATGCTCTCTCATTTAATAAAACTCTTTTATTATTTTTATTCAGAATTTTGTTAATTACTTTAATTAACAAACATTCACATAAAACCCCTTGCAACATTTCAATATCACATGCAGAACCACTTTCTGCAATTTCACCCGAAACAATTCTGGTTTCTATCAAAACAATTCATGTTTCTATCGAAACATTTCCTGCGCTTTGCAAACCTTTTGTCTAGAACATATGTGCTCATAAATGGTGTCCGGCAACCCTTAAGTGTGTCACCCTACGGTTCGCAAATAATGCAGACATGATTGAGACTCCTCTCAGATCAATAATCAGAAGCGGGACCTGGAGATCCATACTGACTCCTGCACATTCAACGATGACTTCTGTGATCGTGAGAACCTTTAACGTCAGCAATTTAATCCCTTTGTCTCATGATATAATACATGTCCGAGATTCGATCATCGGTATCCAAATACCTAGTTTGATCTCGTTACCGACATGCACTCTTTTCTCGTTCCCGTGATATAACATTCTAGTGATCACATCACTTGCTTGCAAGCTATCTTAATGTGATATCACCGAGAGGGCCCAGAGTATATCTATCCGTCATCTGGATTGACAAATTCCACTCTTGATCCATGAGCCTCAACATAACACCTTCGTAGTACTGAACCCATCTTTATAGTCACCCTGTTACGGTGTGACGTTTGATGTTATCAAGATACTCTTCCGGTGTTAGCAATTAACATGATCTCATGGTCTAAGGACTAATACTACTTTGTATGATGTTATAGCAATATAAACATAATGACTTGATCGTAATGCTATACTTGGGATGAATGTTCATCACATCATTTCACAAATACTGTGACCTTGTTATTAACAACATCCAATGTCCATGATCAGGAAACTTTGATCATCTTGT
Source organism: Avena eriantha (assembly GCA_910589775.1). Classification (NCBI taxonomy): domain Eukaryota; kingdom Viridiplantae; phylum Streptophyta; class Magnoliopsida; order Poales; family Poaceae; genus Avena; species Avena eriantha. Next base: position 33,179,879 of record OU342744.1, read on the forward strand.
TAATCAACAAGCTAGTCTATAAGAGAGGCATAACTAGGAACCCTTTTTGTTTATTAAACACACATGTATTGATGTTTCCTATCAATACAATTATAGCATGCAAAATAAACATCTATCATATACAAGAAATATATAATAACAACTTTATTATTGCCTCTCAGGGCATATTTCCTTCAACACAGAGCTCCAGAATTTAACAGAATTACATATATAGGTTCAAGTTCAACACACTACTATGCATCTTCATTGCCAGCAGCCTTCTTCCGGTGCCTGGGTCCCAAGCCTTCACGTCCAATGGCTTCTTCATTTCCTGCCTTCTTCCTCTTCCTCGGTGCCAATTTTCTTAGCTTCATGTACTCTGCATCGCCGGGACAATGGGCACCAGAATCGTGTCCAGCATCATCTTTCCACTCGTTTTTAATTTCTTCGGGCAGCAAAATGACTGACCCGGCAGTCATGTTTCTAACATTGCGACGCTTCCTGTCAAAGAAACAAGACTGTTGCATAACTGCCCAATATCTACAGACTAAATCAAATAAAAATTACAATTCAACACAAACTTGTGAACCCCAAGCGACCTTTGCTTACCAGGAGCTAATTGCGTTCGAGCAACCACCGTGTCCAAGAATAGAAGGGCGACTCCTAGTTGCAGCGGCTTCCACATCCAGTACATCACAATTCAGCTCAAACATGCAATCCGAAGCATACCTTTTCATCAACCCAATTAGCTGACTGTCACACGATATAGGAACATGGATGCCACATTCATCCATGAAGCTAAACTTTGCAGTCTGCTTCGGCCATACTTCAACATGATTACGCAGAGCAGCAACCATACCAGATATAGTGCAGATCTGTGCAGGCGCTTCTGATGACCCACAAGTATAGGGGGTGTATCGCAGTATTTTCGATAAGTAAGAGTGTCGAACCCAACGAGGAACAGAAGGTGCTGGCTAGTGGTATGGATCAGGAATTCTCTGCAAATACTTAGCAAACGGATTTTTAGGGGTTTTCGATAAAGCAAGTAAACAAAGTACGAGTAAATAAAAGACAGTAGGAATAAATGCAGCAAGTGGCCCAATCCTTTATGCAGCAAAGGACAAGTCGGTTGTATTTCTTAAGATGACCAAACTTTCTTGAGGGCACATGGGAAGACTGTCAAGTGCTTTCGCTTCATATAGTCGATTAATATTCTTTAGCTTGCTAAGTGTTGTGTGGGTGAACCTGTGCTAATGTACCACCCCATCCAAGACTAATACATACTTGTGATTATACCCCTTGCAAACATTCGTAAGTACAAGAAAGTAATTAAGGTAGAAACCTAACCACAGCTTTAAACTCTAAGACCCTTACGTCCCTTGTGCAATGGTTTCCTAACAAGGGTTCAGGTTTCCGTCACTCCGGCAACCCCTATGATTAGTAGCCAAATACACAATGCATTCCCCTAGGCCCTTATAGGTGAAGTGTCATGTAGTCGACGTTCACATGACACCACTAGAAGTACACCACAACTTAAATAACAATCTATTGAATCTTTCTCAACGCAACTCCACTACTAACAACAAGACTTCTCCCATGTCCTCAAGAACAAAACGAACTACTCACAAGACATCATATGGATCATGATCAGATATGGAATAATGATGTATAACAATCTGAACATAAACAATAATTCAATGGTTCACTCAATAGCATCAACTACAAGGAGTAATCAACACCGGGAAAGTTTCCCCTATGAACTATGCAAGATTCAACTCAATTGTTACAGCAATATGGAGATGGTGATGAGGGTGCTGATGGTGATGATGGTGTTGATGATGATGATGATCCCGATGAAGTCCAGCTTGATGGTGGTGTTGATGGCGACGATCTCCCCTCTTCGGGAAGGAATTCCCCCAGCAGAAATCTGTCTGCCGGAGAGATCTTTCTCTCTCGGTGTTTTCCGCCTCGCAGAGGCGGCGGAATCTTTCTGTGGTCGCTCCCCGAATCTTAGGGTTTCGTGGGCATGATATACGCCAGAGGGGAGAGGCTGGAGTGGACCAGGGTGGCCACACCACCTCCAGGCGCGGCCTGGGCCTGCCCACGCCATGGGGTGGTGTGGGCCCCGTGTGGCCCACCTCCACTCCATCTTCTGGCATCCTGAGTCTTCTGGAAAAATAGGATTTTCCGTATATTTTCCCGGATTTTCTGATCTTCGCGAATTTTGCCTCCAAACAGCACCTTTTTCATCAGAATCCTGACTGCAGTGGTCCATGCTCCAAAGGTCATCAACCATGCAAAAATAGATGAAATAACATAAGTATCACCTCTCAATACGAAATATATCAATGAATAATAGTGAATTAAGACATAGAATAGTGATGCAAAATGGACGTATCAGCTTCTTCCAACGTGAAACAATGGCTTCCATACCACTTGCCCTTGGAGTCGTACCTGTAGAGGACTACCGTAACCAGGTAAGGGGGGTCCGCACAGATCCCATTTGACAGAAACTGTGGACAAAATATGTTTGTCAGCGTTGGGCTAACGAACAATTTGAGGTTCAGTAGCCAGCTAGCAGTTGTAATTAGTGCGAATAGCAAAGAGAAGGGTAGCTCACTCGCTTGTAGGCAGAACTTCTTCTTCCTTGATAGTAGGATCTGCCATCCTCGGAACTGCTCGGCTCGTCGGCGGCGGAGGCGGGCTAGAGCCTCGCAATGGCAGCTACGGCATGCGCCATTGTAGCTCGGTATCAGCGACTGGGCGCAGCAACTGGGCGCAGCAACTTGGCCCCGGAAGTCAAATGTCCGAAGGGATCGTCCTGCCTGGAGGGTGGATTTCGACGCCACCGGTGCTAGGGGAAAGCTGGGAATGGATTTGTGAAATTGGTCAACACATCCAATCCACTTAGCTGCTCGATTTTCCTAAGAGGTTGCCGCGTTGGCGCCCACGTCACGAACAGATAACCGACATGTGGGTACCGACCGTCTACTTCACGAGGCGGTTTAACGGAATGTTTGTATTTGGCAGGGGTGAGATGAGTTTGCCTCGAAATAGCCCCTCTCAGTAGTTGGCGGCCCAACTTTTTGAAGCGCGGTAATTTCAGGCAACTTAGGTACCGCCATGCGCTGGCCTGCCAACTTTGGTACCGCAGACGAACAAGCCCCCGATGGAGTCCTGCCTCCCAGCTCGTTTTGTCTAGTGCCATTGCAGAACTGCCGAAATCAATCTGCAAAACCCTGCAGCTGCAGATTCAGAGTCCGATCAATGAGAATCAGTCCGGCTTCATGGTGGAGAGTGTTAGACAGTTAGTATCTTCTCCCAGTTAGACACTTAGACTTGTATGGCAAGTTGTACAGCTGTATCCGGATGTATAAGGATACAGTTAGATCTAACAAACTCGGTTGTAATCCTGTAATCTGCCTCGCGATGGTTGTTGTTAATCACCTATATAAACACGGAACGAAGGCCCTCAACTGGGTACAATGCCTTACACCAACCCTGGTATCATCACATGGTATCAGAGTCAACCTCCACACATCTCTGCATCTAGATCGATCCCATCTCACCACCGATGGCAACCAGCTCCTCCTCGTCCACCATGACCTCGCCGTTCCATTAAGGTGTGTCGGAGAAGCTTGGGAAGGGCAACTTCCTCCTCTGGAAGGCCTAGGTGCTGCCAGCGATCCATGGCGCACAGATGGTGGGCTACATCGATGGCTCCACCAAGGTTCCGGCAAAGGAGCTCACTGTCGGCGAAGGGGACGCCGCCAAGAAGGTGCCCAATGCTGACTACGCCCAGTGGGTGGCCCAGGATCAGCATGTCTATGGGTTCATCTTCAACTCGCTATCACGCGAAGTCGTGGCTCACGTGCTCAACACCAACACCGCACAAGAGCTTTGGGAGGCCATCGTCGCCATGTTCGGCGCACGCACACGCGTGCGTACGGTCAACACCAAAAAGTTGCCCAACATGACCATGGCGGAGTACATGGCCAAGATGAAGGGCTACGGCGACGAGATGACGTCCGCCAGCAAAACCCTCAATGACGAGGACATGGTCTCCTACATCATCACCGGCCTCGACGAGAAGTACGACACTCTGGTTGCTGCCATCCTTGCTAGGGAGACGCCCATCTCTGTAAGCGATCTGTACTCTCAGCTTGTCAAATTTGAAAGCCGCCAGCACCTGCTTCACGGCAGTAGATCTTCACAATCCTCTTCCAACACCGCGACTCACGATGGACGTGGCGGATTCAACCGTGGTAACTACAACAACGGTGGCCGTAGACGTGGCAATGGCAACCCGAACCAGGGTGGCCAGAACAGCGGCGGCTACCAAGGAGGCGGTCGCGGCGGCTACAACAACTCTGGCCAAGGCCGCGGCAATCAATAGGGTGGTGATGGCCGCCCTCGGTGCCAGCTCTGCAATGTCACTGGACACGTTTTGAAGGATTGCTGGTACCGCTACGATGAGAACTTCGTCCCACGTGAGTGCTCTGCCTCCACTGCCTGCAACACCAACAATGGCAACGGAGAGTGGAACATCAACACCGGTGCCGCCGACCACATCGCCTCACCACCCGTGACAAGTACCAAGGTAATGACCATGTCTACACCGCAAATGGCGGAGGTATGGATATTAGCCATGTTGGAACATCTCTTGTTCGTACATCCTCAAGAAATTTGCTTCTCAATAAAACTCTCTTTATCCCTCAAGGCAAAAAAAAAATATAATCTCTCCCCATAGATTAACTTATGACAACAATATATTCATTGAGGTTCACCCTTTCTTCTTTCTTATAAAGGATCATGACACGAAGAGGGGTTCTTCTTAGAGGACCATGTAGGAATGGCCTCTATCCAATTCCTAGCAACATCAAGCAAGCCCACATTATCGTGAAGCCATCATCGTCAAGATGGCACTGCCATTTAGGCCATCCAGCTCTCGCCATTATTTAGAGAGTTGTTAGTCAAAATAAATTACCTTGCTTGAGTGATTTCAATAAAGAAGCCGTGTGTGATGCATGCCAACAAGGCAAACATCATCATCTTCCCTATCCAAAGTCTGTTAGCAAATCAAGTGTTCCTTTAGAACTTTTATTCTCTGATGTATGGGGCCCTGCTCCTGACTCTGTTGGGAGAAAGAACTATTATTTCAGTTTCATTGATGATTTCAGCAAATTTACATGGATTTATTTGCTTAAAAATAGATCTTAAGTGTTTGATATTTTTCATGAATTCCACGCTCTTATTGAGAGACGCCTTGGCCATAAAATCATTACCATGCAAATATATTGAAGAGGAGAGTATGAGAAACTTAACTCCTTTTTAAGAAAATTGGTATTACTCATCATGTATCTTGTCCACATGCCCATCAACAGAATGGATCGGCAGAAAGAAAACATAGGTACATTGTCGAAGTTGGCCTCTCCCTACTATCTCATGCATCCATGCCCCTCAAATATTGGGATGAGGCATTCATCACAGCCACATACATCATTAATCGACTACCTTCAAAGGTTCTTGATTATTCCTCTCCCTTAGAAGTTCTCTTTAAAGAACATCCTGACTACATGTCTCTTAGAACTTTTGGGTACGCTTGCTGGCCGAACCTGCGCCCCTACAACCCTAGAAAACTGGAATTTCATTCTAAACAATGTGCCTTTTTGGGCTATAGTGTCATGCATAAAGGATTTCGTTGCCTAGACATAGCTTCTGGCCGAATCTATATTTCTAGAGATGTTATATTTGATGAGACAAGTTTCCTTTGCTAAACTCAATCCTAATGTCGGTGCATTGCTCTGGTCTCAAATCCTCCTCCCTCCAAATTCTCCACACTTAGCAAATGAGGATGAACAAGTTACGGTTAATACTCCTATAATACCTGACCTGCCTACTAATCATGTTGACCAAGAAAATTTCAGCTCATATGATGATACATATGGTGAAATAACTTCAGAAGAAACTAGTGCAGAAAATCATTATTTCATGCAATCAGAGGACCATTTGCTACTCCCGGGCACCAGCACGGAAACGAATGGCATCACGTCCGCGGCGCCCTGCTCCCCGACTGACAGCGCAGGCGAATCCGACTCAGGATCAGTGCCTGCCACCGCAGGATACGGAGTCTAGTACCTCTCTGCCGCGCCGCCAACCAGACGTCGCCATGTCGGTGTGCCCACGCGCCTCTGCTGCGGTCCCTACCATGACCGCCGCATGCACTAGGGGACCGCGTCTAACATTCTACGACTGCTCGTAGCACTGTGCCTGCTGTTGGTCTTCATAGAAGATCCCGCGTGGAGCACGAGAGGGATCCGCAACAACCTGTGCCACGTCCCAGCGCTGGAACTGCTTCGACTGCATCTCCTTCGGATCAGCGCCGATAGGATCGGCACCGGGATCTGCCCCTGGATCCTCTGCAGCATCTGTGCGGCCGGCCACACAGTTACAAACTGAAAAAAATCATCGTCGTGATTATAAATCGGATCTCAAGCACGGTAATTTCGTGGTCAGGTACGTATGGTCTTCTTACAACACCAGGAGAACCAGAAAATCTAGCTGATGCACTTGCAAACAAGAATTGGAAAGATGCTATGGATAGTGAGTATGATGCCTTAATAAAAAATAAAACTTGGCATTTAGTTCCACCTAGTAATGGTAGGAATATTATAGATTGTAAATGGGTCTATAAAATTAAGAGAAAGTCTATTAGCACAGTAGATAGATATAAGGCTAGATTAGTAGCTAAAGGATTTAAGCAAAGATATGGTATTGACTACGAGGACACATTTAGTCCAGTAGTCAAATCTGCGACAATTCAGCTTGTGTTGTCTATTGCAGTTTCTAAGAGATGGAGCCTTAGGCAACTTGATGTACAAAATGCGTTTATTCACGACGTTCTGGAGGAAGATGTCTATATGAGACAACCACCAGGTTTTGAGGTGAAATCTAAGGCACATCATGTGTGTAAATTGGATAAAGCTCTTTATGGGTTAAAACAGGCTCCGGGAGCATGGTACTCTCAGTTAAGCATGAAGCTGCAAAGACTTGGTTTTGTTCCCTCAAAAGCTGATATTTCATTGTTCTTTTATCATAACGAGAGTGTTACTATCTTTGTACTTATTTGTGTTGATGGCATAATAGTTGCAATCTCATCACAGGAAGCTACGACGACAATGCTAAGAGATCTAAGAATGGACTTTGCACTCAAGGATTTAGGTGAACTACACTATTTCCTTGGGAAAGAAGTGCAAAAGATGAATGATGGGATCTTGTTGAAAAAATAGAAGTATACTTCGGACATACTCAAGTGCACTGGTATGATGACTTGTAAACCATCAGCCACTCCATTATCTACTTCAGAAAAATGGTCGAAACATGAAGGAGAACTATTGATTCCCACTTATTACACCAACTATAGAAGTGTAGTTGGAGCCTTGCAATATTTGACTTTGAGTAGGCATGATATTGCTTTCTCTGTTAACAAATATGCCAATATTTACATGCTCCTACTTCATCACATTGGACAACAGTTAAAAGGATTCTCGGATATTTAAAGGATACCCTCGCTATGGGACTGCAAATAAATAAGAGTTCATCTATGCTTGTTAGTGCCTTATCTGATGCAGATTGGGCAGGCTGTCCAGATGATAGAAGATCCACAGGAGGATTTGCAGTGTTCATTGGTTCTAATTTGATCTCATGGAGTGCAAGAAACCAGCCAACAGTTTCTAGATAAAGTACTGAGACTGAATATAAGGCAATGGCAAATGTCACAACTGAAGTTATGTGGACTCAAACACTTCTTGAAGAATTAAAGATTGCACATTCAAGGTAAGCAGTTCTATGGTGTTATAACATTGGTGCTACCTATCTTTCTACAAATTCAGTGTTTCATGCCAGAACCAAGCATATAGAGATAGACTATCACTTTGTCAGAGAAAGAGTAGCTAAGAAGCTACTTGATATTCACTTCATTCCAACAGGAGATCAATTGCTAGATGGGTTCACAAAACCCCTTGCAAGTCATCAACTAGTCAAGTTTAGAAATAATCTTCACTTAGATAAGTTAGGATTAAGGGGGAGTGTTAGATAGTTACTATCTTCTCCAAGTTAGACTTGTATCGCAAGTTGTATAGCTGTATCCGGATGTATAAGGATACAATTAGATCTAACAAACTCGATTGTAATCCTATAATCTGCCTCGCAATGGTTGTTGGTTAATCACCTATATAAACACGGAATGGCGGCCCTCAACAAGGTACAACGCCTTACACCAAACCTGGTATCATCACTGAGAGGAGAATATCGGAGAATTTTGTCTATGCAACTGAGATCGTACAGTGTTGCCACCAAAGGAAAGTGCCCAGTATGTGTGTGGTTATGGAAGCAAGAGGTTCCCCCATACCTGGTGTGATTGGATCCCTAGGAGGTGGATAAATTGCAAAAGGCGTCTCTGAGAGGGGGTCGCCTATCACTATATCTACTAGATTTACGGGTGCGCCTTGGCACACGATCCCGTTGATTTCGTGATAAAAACATCATATTCATAGCAAGGATAGTTCAATTTCATAATGATCATAAGGGCAAGATGCTATATAAGCAAGCAAGAAGTGAAGAATACACACATATTAGATCAATTTTTCGAGAATGAGGCATATAGACAAACCTAGCGGGAGTTAACCAGAAAATTATAAATATATGTTTCACGAATAAGGCACCGTGTACAAACAAGCGAGTACAAAGGAATCCACACAAGCTGCACATGGGCATTGTCGTAGAAGGAACTTAGGTCATATCTACATAACAACCACAAAAGGGGGAATATGGTGTTCATAGGCCACATAACAGTCAACAAGAAACAAACACGTACTTACAACCTTCATCGGTAAAACCAACATTCCTATAAAGTAAAATAGAAATCAACCAAACAGTAAAGCAAAAGGACGTCCACGCGCCACCCACCTTTTGCACTCGTAAACGGTTAGTAAAACACTATGTTAAGCATCAATAATATGACATGACACATTTTTCTACACAAATCACTTACAAATAATCATCAAATACGTAGACGTATAGAATGTAGGGAAATGAAAAATGAGTAGTCTCAGGCTTATACAATATAGACCAAATAGGAGATACCGTGAAACGCATCATCAATATAGATATCGATTTAATCTCACAAATATTGTATTGCCTTTACTAGAAATCTTTGGACCATGAGACACATATGAACTTGGTTACAATATGAACGTGACAAGATTCTCCAAACATTGCTCTTAATAGAGTAATTATAAAGTTAATGCTTGTTTGTACCGGATGGTTCGCCAATCATTCACATGGTGTGCTTGTGTGAATTGATACTCCTAACGATGGAGAGATACACTCTGGACCCACTCATGTACTATGATGTTCGTCATCGTCTGACTGGAAACATGATCAAGTTATTGAACATAGGAACATCGATAGTACAGGATGAGTAAGAGTACATGCCAGGAAACAACAATAACCTAGTGTTTCATCTCGGGCAGTGTAAAGTATCGATGAATCAATACGATATGTATCGAACTTAATACTACGGTTCATACGATAAAGATCTTCGTGTTATTTGTGGGGTTTAGTACTTGTATCAAGACACTGATAGTAATCGTTCTTGCGAAATGATTTCCGGACATGTACGCAAATATCCGAACCCATAGGGTCATATTTAAGATGCTTTCGGCATTTTAGAATGTGAGTGCGAATGAGATAGTTGGATGAAGTAATTCTGAAAGAATGTTTCAGAGTGTCTCGGAATATTTCGGAGGTGTCCGGAATATCACCTAGAGTGGACGGAATCGTTCTGGGCATTAAAAGAGGACGCTCAGAATATTTTAGGAAGGTTTCAAGTTAATTCCGAGGTGTCCAGAATTTAATTCAGGAAGCTTGGAAATAAATATTTCTATTAATAATAAATAAGAAATTATTATTTATTAATATCCTAGTGGGTCCCATGGGCCCACAAGCGCGGAGGGGGGAGGGAACCCTGGCCGAGTCGGCCAGTGCCTCCCCTAGGGCGGCGGGTGGAGGAGGTGGGGACATGCGAGGCGGTGGGGAAGGAGTCCTCCCTGGACTCCAACTTGCCCCCAGGTTGGTTTGGGGAGAGGAGAGAAACAAGGACTCCATATTGGAGTTGGACTCCCTCTCTCCTACTCTCTCAATTGGTGGGAGAAGGAAAGGAGGAGTCCTTGTAGGATACGAATCCTAGTCCTACTCTCCTCTTTGGAGGAGGGAATCCGCCTATATATTGAGGAGAAAGGGCAAGGGCAAGACACACAAGTTCAAAAGGAGAGCCAACCCCGCGATGCCGTTGCCGACCACCACCATCACCGCCCTCCATCGCTGTCAACACCCGGATTTTTAATCTCAGATGCCCGTTATGCCATACCACGCAATCCTAGGATTACCTTTTTGCGAGACATAACGGATTGGATATCACAGTACATCATCCATTACAAACCATACATAAGGTCTTACACAAATAAGGATCTCATGATCCAGTCTTAATACAACAAGCAGCGGAAATAAAAGATAGTGTAGCGGTGGGTTCCATCTTCATGGGCACAGGCAATGCTGACGAAGGCAGATAGTCCTAGTTATCATAGCCGTCCTGCTGACCATCATCTTGACAATCTCCTTCATAGTCTGGCCATGATAATAGCCAGGGACAAAAGCCATGAGTACTCCTTAAGTACTCGCAAACTACCACTAACAAGTAGTAGAAATCTAAGTTAAAGTACTAGATCTAAGTTAAACTATAAAGATAAGTTTGAAACCTAAGTTGAGTTCTGAAGCAAAGAAAGATAAAGTAAAGTTCTAGAATCACTTAAGTTGGGAAACTATTGTCATAAACACCACCCTGTTGTGGTCAAGTCACGATTCATCGTTCATTTCAAAGTATTTAGAAAACATCTAACAACAAAACAGTATGGCCATTCCAACTGTCCATCACCGCGGACGCGGCTATTCGAATAGTTTGACACTCTGCAGAGGTGGTACACTTTCACCACAAGATTCGATACACCTGTCAGGGATAACCCTGAATCATCATACTTAGTATGCAGATAATCAAACATAACCTTCCCTTTACACACCCTAGTATAAGCACCTCTCCTATGAGCATGGCCTCCCAACCATGACCATCAGTCATCTTGGGCACTGCATAGGTGGACAACATTGAGAGGTAGCCTTAGCTCAAACCTCTCCCGTGAGGGAACTAATACTAATGCATATAAATTTCCAGCTAAGCCTTACCCAATTCAGGTAATGTGGTTGTACGGTAAATTTGGAATGGTATCGCATTTGAATCCAACCATCAGTTTTATAAAAAGGTTAAGGCTCATGCCTCAACATTTTCCTCATCATCAACCATTTGTGTTTCTCAACACATGTCAAAACATCTCAATAGAATGACTCATCATTCCAAGGTTTTCACAATTCATTTTCACCAAGTGTTCCCATCTAAAGTGACTCAAGTTTTTGATCTACTCTAAACTACTAAGTTAAGAGTGTTCACTAAGGTGGAACATATGGGTTCAATCTCATGCCATAGAATGACATCTAAAGGGTTCTAAATAGGTCAAGTTTTATACTTTTTATGCTACCTTCCAATCAAGTAAAGGACTTTGTATAACATAAGAAGGGTAAAACTTGTAACTAAGACTTGGGGTATTAATAGTCAAAAGGGAGTGTGATCAAAGCATGCTTAGGGCATCTTTGCTAAAACCATCTAGTTTGATTCTAGTTTGTTAAGTACTACACTTGCAAGTACTAATTTGCAAGGGTTAATCTTTGATAGTGTTAGCTTGCTAATAGTAGCTTGCCTTGGTTGGTGCAGTGGTTGAAGTTTTCTTCTTCTTCTTCTTCTTCTTCTTGGTAGAACTCCTCCTCCTCGAGAGCTTGGTCGGTACTATCGTCTATAAATACATAGGGAGTGCACAATCACCATACAATACTTAACTAGGCTAAATAGTATTCTAAGACACACATTTGATGATCTATTATCATCACAGCATCACAAGTTTAAATTTCAATAGCTTCATCCTTTTTATTTTAGAAAAGTAATTTCTACTCATTGAAATATTAACTACTATTTAATATTCACCACCAAAATATGGGATCATGTGGACACATGTCCTCACCACATATTCTAACATGTGGGAATGAAATTTAAAGGTTGGATCAACATTACTTTGGTTCAAGTTCATTAGTAAATGATTTAAAGTGACTAGAAATGCCTATATAGCATTGTTTTGGTACTAGTCCATAGTCACTGCATGTAAACCTTAATATTATTACATATTTGGATAGATATGGTGAAATGTGATTTTTGAGAGTTGGAATCAACTCAAAAGCTAACTTGGTTGATTTTATAAAAATGTTGCAAGTTGCAAAAGCTTCTGTCTTCTTATTTTTATTAGTAGAGATCTATAACTCTAAATGAATTAAACCCAACGGTCTTAGATAGATCATCTTAATACCTTTCAGGCAAAATTTGTTTCATGCAATTTGGATTTGTAAAACTCACAGAATTAAATTTTGAAATACTGGACAGAAACTAGATTTAACTAAAAAGAAAAATCCAGATTTGAATGGGTGGGCTAGCGCGGGAAAAGAAATGGGCCGGCCCAGTGGCGCTCCGCAGCGTGGGGCTCAGCTGACAGGGGGTCCCGCTTGTCAGTGACACTTAACACACGAAACGGTACGCGCGCTGTGGGTCGTAGGATTAAAAGCGAGATCTACGGCTGAGGGTCGTCGTCGACGACGAACAGGTCGCCGGCGAGCTCGAACCCTAGGGGCTCGGTGGGGGTCTACTGGGGGCGTACCAGGGCTCCAGCAGGGTCGGCGAGGCGGGCAAACGACGTGGAAGACAACAGCGAGGCGAGGCGTGGTTGCGGCGGAGCTTGGGGTGGTCGCAATCAACGGCGCCCTTCTCCTCCTGTCGCGGCTGCTCCGGCTCCAATTCCGGCGAGGCAGAGCTCGCCTTGCTTCGACTAGAGGTTGGGGAGGTTCAGAGAGGTGAGGGGAGTGGAATGGTGTGGAGTGGAGAGGCTGGGGAGGGCTCCTTTTATAGGCCCGATGGTGAGACCGAGCGGGATGGGCAGTCGACGGTGGCGACATGGCTACGGCGGGGTAGAGGCATGGCTGAGGGTGGCGATCGACGTGTTGTCCCCTGGCGGTGCTCTAGGCATTGAATGCAGCCGTAGGGGCGGTGGCACGCGGTCTGGGCGAGGTGGCGCTCTGCGCGGCAGAGGCAGCGGTGGCCACGACGAGCGGTGGCTGTGAGGCGTTGGACGGCCAGCGGGGGTGTCTGGGGTGTTCTCCAGGTCGAGGCAGAGCGATGGGCGCGGGCTGGTGCCAAGGGGCGGTGGAGGTGGACCACTGGCGATGTGCTAGACATGGCGAGAGGGGTTGGCGGCTGTTGTAGCGCGATGCCGCCGGTGGGGGTGCTCATGGTGCTCGGCCTTAATGCCCATGACCATTTGGTCGTGTGCATAGGGTGTGGCTGGGCTAGCAAAGGGTAGGGCTAGTACTGAGGGAACAAGGGGACAAGGTTAGGCACAAATAGTGACCAAGATCACTGCTCAAAACAGTGTTTTAAATTTGGCCAGATTTGTGCACACAAGTTGTTTGATGAAATGGCCAAAAGAGAAAAAGTTTTGAATATTGGTTTCAAAATTTTTGAGTGATCTCCACTAGTGATAGGTAGTCTCTGGTTGCAAGGGTTTGGAAAGTGGAGCTCAAAGAGATGGTTTTTGAAATGGGGGTGATCTATGCATATGCATTAGAATGTTTTTAGCATATCAAAAGGTGGGCCTTGGTACCTCATTATGTGTACTAGCAAGGGGTGCAAAGATCATGAATTGTTTCTGTTAAGTTTTGAGTACTAGGAATAACCAAAGTAGGCATGAGATTTAAATTTGCCAAAATGACCATTCCTCCTTTTTAATTCTTTTTGAATTGATTTTCTTTAGGCAAAGTTTAGGAATGATGTAGATGATGTTTAAATCACCTAAGAAACATTTTACAAGCATTGGATCACTCAATCATGGCAATTCAAACAACTCCTATTTTAAATGCACACATATATGAATGCTTTCATATTAAATTTGGAAAAGTTTTTGTTAACCCCATTTTTGGTTGATTTGATCTTTGATAAACTTGGATTGAAGTTTTGGGATGTTACAAACCTACCCCCCTTAAACAAAATCTCGTCCCGAGATTTACAAAGAAAACTAGGAACTAAAGAGATCTGGGAACTATGTCCTAATGTAATCTTCGTGCTCCCAAGTAGCTTCCTCTTCGGTATGGTTGCTCCACTGAATCTTGAGAAACTTGATACTCCTGGTCCTGGTGGTTCTGTAGGCTTCTTCCAAGATACGGATGGGCACTTTCCGATAGGTCAGGTCATTGTTGATTTCCACAGCTCTGTGATCGATGTTCTTGAAAACTTCAGTCTTCTCTGGCACTTCCAGACATTTGCGAAGTAACGAGATATGGAACACATTGTGGATGGCTGTCCAGACATTTGCGAAGTAACGAGATATGGAACACATTGTGGATGGCTGACATCTCTTCAGGAAGTTCCAGTTGATATGATACTTCTCCTCGACGGTTCAGAATCTTGAAAGGCCCGATATATCTGGGGGCTAACTTTCCCTTCAGACTAAAGTGTTGAGTTCCCTTCAATGGTGAAACCTTGAGATATACAAAATCTCCGACATTGAAAGTCAGGTCTCTCCTTCTTTTGTCAGCATAGCTCTTCTGTCTGGATTGGGCGGTCTTGAGGTGCTCCCGGACTTTGTGAACTTTCTCTTCTGCTTCTCAGAGAATGTCGGGTCCAAAGATCTGACTCTCTCCTACTTGCGACCAATTCAAAGGGGTACGTCACTTTCTTCCGTATAGGAATTCAAATGGTGCCATCTGCAAACTAGCTTGATAATTGTTGTTATATGAGAATTCTGCGAAAGGCAGGCAGTCTTCCCATTTTGATCCATATTCCAACACACAAGCTCTAAGCATATCTTCTAGGATTTGGTTGACTCTCTTAGTCTGTCCATCTGTTTGCGGGTGATACGCGGTACTAAAGTTCAACTTGGTTCCTAAACCTTCCTGCACTTTCTGCCAAAATCTTGAGGTAAACTGGGTTCCTCGATCTGATACGATGGTCTTGGGGGTTCCATGCAGACTAACAATCCTAGCAATATATAGCTCTGCTAACTTTGCACTCTGGTAAGTGGTCTTGACAGGTATAAAATGGGCTACCTTGGACAGTCTATCAACTATGACCCAGATTGAGTCATTTCCCCTACTAGAAGTAGGTAAACCGGTGATAAAGTCCATTCCGACGGAATCCCATTTCCATTCCGGAATTTGCAATGGTTGCAACAGTCCTACAGGTCTCTGATGCTCTGCCTTGACTCTTTGACAGATGTCACATTTGGCGATGTAGCTTCTGATCTCTCTCTTCATCTTGTGCCACCAAAATTGCTCCTTCAAATCCTGATACATCTTTGTTTCTCCGGAGTGGATAGAATAAAGAGTATCATGAGCTTCCTTCATAATAACTTCCTTCAGCTCTGAATCTGCTGGCACACAGATACGTCCTTTGTACCACAGTACTCCTTCTTCGTCTTCGGTGAATCCAGGTACCTTTCCTGTACCAATACGACGTTTGATTCCGTCGATACTTTCATTCCCCTTCTAGGCTTCCTTGATTTGGCTAATCAAAGTGGGTTGAAGTTTAATGCTTGCTAAGAATCCTCAGCTAACTAATTCAGTCCTGAACTGCTCCAACTCCTCATACAAACTGGGTTGCTTCTCCTTGATCATGGTGTTAAGCCTACATGGCAATCTGCTAAGAGCATCCCTACCACATTGGCTTTGCCGGGGTGATAGTGAATGTCAAGGTCATAATCCTTGATTAACTCTATCCATCTTCTCTGCCTCATATTCAGCTCCTTCTGAGTGAAGATATACTTCAAGCTCTTATGATCTGAGTAAATCTCACAGGATTACCCATCAAATAATGACGCCAGGTCTTCAGTGCTAGAACTACAGCTGCTAGCTCAAGTCATGGGACGGATAGTTCTGCTCATGCTGCTTTAGTTGTCGAGACAGATACGCGATGACTTTGCCTTCTTGCATCAATACACATCCTAGACCAATCTTGGATGCGTCACAATACACATCAAAGGGCTTCTTGATGTCCGGCATGACTAAAATTGGGGCTGATATCAATCTCTTCTTCAACTCCTGGAAACTGTCATCACATTTGTCTGTCCATTCAAACTTCTTGTCCTTCTTCAACAATTGGGTCATTGGTTGGGCTATGCTCGAGAATCCTTCTACGAACTTGCGGTAATATCCCGCTAATCCGAGAAAAGAACGGACTTGGGTTTGAGTGGTTGGGGCTTTCCATTCTTCGACATCTTTGATCTTGGCGGGGTTAACAGAGACTCCTCCGGCAGACACAATATGTCCTAGGAATCCTACTTCTTTCAGCCAAAACTCACACTTGCTAAACTTGGCATATAGCTGATGCTCTCTCAGGGTTTCTAGGATGATTCTCAGATGTTGCTCATGCTCTTCTTCTGACTTGGAGTAGATAAGGATGTCGTCGATAAACACAACTACAAACTTATCTAGGAAATTCATAAAGATCTTATTCATGAGATTCATGAAATAAGCAGGGGCATTGGTTAAGCCAAAATACATAACCGTATACTCGTATAGACCATAGCGAGTAGTAAAGGCGGTCTTCGGAATATCCGTTGCACGAATATTAAGTTGGTGATAACCAGTCCTAAGATCAATCCTTGAGAATACTCGAGCTCCGGTCAACTGATCAAATAGATCCTCTATCTTTGGCAAAGGTACTTGTTCTTGATAGTAACATCATTCAACTTTCGGTAATCTGTGCACAGACGGTCGCCTCCATCCTTCTTGTCGACGAATAACACTGGTGATCTCCATGGCAATGCACTTGGTTGAATTAAACCTTTGGCTAGCATAGCACCCAATTGCTTCTTCAGTTCCACTAACTCTGATGGGTTCATGCTATAGGGTCTCTAGGCTATAGGTCCGGTTCCGGGGATTAGTTCGATAATGAACTCAATATCCCTATCCGGGGGCATACCTGGCAATTCATCTGGGAATATGTCGGGGTATTCACAGACTACTCTGACTTGGTCAATAGTGGGCAAGGCTACACTCTGGTTGCACTTGAATTGACGGGGTAAGGTTTCAGAGATATGCTCTACTGTGACTCCAGAACTACTGGTCATGGTGATGGCTTTCTTAGCACAGTCTATCAATCCTTTATGCCTTGACATCCACTCCATACCTAGTACTACTTCCAATCCTTTGGTTCCAAGTACAATTAGGTTGGCATAAAAATCTATCCCATGTATTCTGATAGGTACAGCTTTGCAAATTTTTCTAGCTTTTGTTGTTGAACCGGGGATTTGAACTATCATGACATGCTTCAGGTTGGTTGGACGAATCTTACTAGTGCATGCAAATTCTTCGGTGACAAATGAATGCGATGCTCCGGAATCAAACAATACCCTTGCTAAAACTGAGTTGACAGAAAACATACCCAGCACTACATCGGGCGCTTCCTGGGCTTCTTCTACATGCATGTGGAAGAGACGGCCGTTGCGGTTGTGAGGGTTCCCTGGGGCAAATCTCCTTACTGGCTGAACACGGCGCTGCTGCTGAGCTAGGGCATTCACATTGGCATTGGTCGCAGTCTTCTTGGGACACTCATTGGAGTAGTGACCCTTCACTCCACACTCAAAACAAGTGATCTGGGACTTGTCCTTGACTGCGATAGGCACAGCATTGCTGCCAGTTCTGGGTGCAGTGTTGCTGCTGTTGTTGTTGTTGTGGTTCTTGGGAGGTGCACGGTTGAAATTGTTGGCATTACCGGAGTTGTGATTGTTTCCTCTGGACTTCACATTGCTTCCACTACGGTTGGGGTAGCTTGGGCGAGAATTTGGGGGTCGGTTGTTCCTTGGTGCATATCCTGGTGAAGGGTTGGGACGGTACTTCTAGTGACTGTTGGATCCAGACTGCTGCATCATACGATGCTTGCGATTGTCGTTTGCTTGGTTAATCTTCCCTTCCATCTAGATGGCAGAGTCGACTAGCTCTTCGAGATCCGCGAAACGGATGTTGACAAGGACAGTCTGCATCTCATCATGCAGTCCGTTCAAGAATCTCTCCTTCTTCTTGGCCTCCGTGTTGATCTCATCAGGTGCATACCTGGCAAGTGACAGGAATTTGTCACGGTACTCCACCACAGTCATTCTTCCTTGCTTCAATTAGCGGAACTCATCTCTCATCCGGTTGACTAAACCTTGCGGCACGTGGGTGCGGCTGAACTTGACTTTGAATGCTTCCCATGTCATCACTTGACCATGGTTCATATTGCGGATGCTATTCCACCAAGCTCTGGCATCTCCCGCCAGATAGTGGGTGGCGAAGAGAACTTTCTCATTTTCATCAACTCCTGCAACTTCGAGGTTGTTTTCCATGGTCTGCAACCAGTCATCAGCATCTAGTGGGTTCTCAGATTGGTTGAAGATTGGGGGATTAGTGTTCTGAATTTTTTTGAGTTTGGATCCATGGTGGTCCTAATTTCCATGTCCTTGGTTGTTGAGAGCCATCTGGGCGATCTGTTGAAGTGTTGCTAAGTTGGCTTGGCGCTCTGCCCTGCTTGCTTCATGGTCTGCGATGAGATTCTGCAAGATCTGCAGCATTGGGTCCTGCGATGAGCTGCTCCCTCCTTGGTTTCCACGAGTCATCTGAGGATTGAGATAGATATAGGGGTAAGAGGGAAATTCTAAGGTTCATGGGTTTGGGGTTTTCAAGGCTAAAACTTTGAGTTAAACTCAGGTTTGAGTTCAACTAACTTCATTTTCATTCATGCAAGCAAGCACACGATACAACACACACCACAACAATCAAAGGGAAAACAGATGGTTTGAAGAACCATTCTGCAAGCGACGATACAACGAGATGATACATCTCAGGCTACGATAGTGCTCTAGTGCATCTACTCATCGTCGATGAAGTCGGAGTCCTCATCATCAGTGTAGAAGTCCACGGCATCCTCCTCCAGAAAGTCATCATCGTTGTTGAGGTAAGAATCCATGTCTCCCTGGATGTCTTCACCCTCATCTTCTTCTTCTTTTGCTGCAAGCTGAGCTTCCTGCTCCTTGACGGTCTTCTCGAGGTCGGCCACCTTCTTGCGAAGACGGGCGATGGTGCGATCCTTCTTGGCACGCTGGCGGCAAAGAGACTGACGGTCTTGGACAAGCAGTGCGAAAGTCTGGGCCTTCTGGTCGGCAATGGCACGGTTCTGGTTGGCTAACTCTCTGGCATTGTCTAGTTCCTGCTGTCTGTCGTGAAGCAAGAAGTCAAGGTTCTCCACCTGACGCCTCAACTCGAGGTGGCCCGGCATTTCCATTGGCAGTCCCATGAAGTCACGTCTTGCATAGTGAGCAAAACGGGTTCCTTGGGTCTTGTTGACGCTGAGGGCACATAGACGTGCGAGAGCTTCATGCATTGCCCTGGCTAATCCATCTAGCCAGTTGTTCTCTCTCACGGAGAACTGATATCTTCCAGAAGTTGGTGCTTCAATGCTTCCTCTAAGATCTGCTGTGACTAGCCACTGTAGGTCTCCTCCTGGGGGTCCTGGAAGTTGAGCTCCAAGAAACTCCGGATGTGGGCGTCCCAGTAACTCCGACAGTGAATCCAGATCCCTCTAGAAGATCAGCTGACCTCCGTTTCCCAACTGGTAAAACTTGCTGAACTGAGTCTGCATCTACAAGAATTAAGGATGAGGAATTAGAGAAGTGATCAAGTGTGTCAAATTTTAAGTAGTAGTATAAGAGTTTTGAGGAACATGACTTTTTTGAGAAGGAAGAATTCCCAAGGGTAAGAGAGGAGATAGTTTTTCATAAATACTCACTTTGGTTTTGAAACTAAGTTTTTGTTTGACGTCCATTCTAACTAGGGTCTCCTATGGTCAGGATGGCTCTGATACCAACTTGTCAACACCCGGATTTTTAATCCCAGATTCCCGTTATGCCATACCTCGCAATCCCAGGATTACCATTTTTGCGAGACATAATGGATTAGATATCACAGTACATCATCCATTACAAACCATACATAAGGTCTTACACAAATAAGGATCTCATGATCCAGTCTTAATACAACAAGTAGCGGAAATAAAAGATAGCGTAGCGGTGGGTTCCATCTTCACAGGCAATGCTGACGAAGGCAGATAGTCCTAGTTATCATAGCCGTCCTACTGACCATCATCTTGATAATCTCCTTCATAGTCTGGCCATGATAATAGCCAGGGACAAAAGCCATGAGTACTCTTTAATTACTCGCAAACTACCACTAACAAGTAGTAGGAATCTAAGTTAAAGTACTAGATCTAAGTTAAACTATAAAGATAAGTTTGAAACCTAAGCTGAGTTCTGAAGCAAAGAAAGATAAGTAAAGTTCTAGAATCACTTAAGTTGGGAAACTATTGTAATAAACACCACCCTGTTGTGGTCAAGTCACGATTCATCATTCATTTCAAAGTATTTAGAAAACATCTGACCCGCGGATGCGGCTATTCGAATAGTTTGACACTCTGCAGAGGTGGTACACTTTCACCACAAGATTCGATACATCTGTCAGGGATAACCCTGAATCATCATACTTAGTATGCAGATAATCAAACATAACCTTCCCTTTACACACCCTAGTATAAGCACCTCTCCTATGAGCATGGCCTCCCAACCATGACCATCAGTCATCTTGGGCACTGCATAGGTGGACAACATTGAGAGGTAGCCTCAGCTCAAACCTCTCCCGCGAGGGAACTAATACTAATGCATATAAATTTCTAGCTAAGCCTTACCCAATTCAGGTAATGTGGTTGTACGGTAAATTTGGAATGGTATCGCATTCGAATCCAACCATCAATTTTATAAAAAGGTTAAGGCTCATGCCTCAACATTTTCCTCATCATCAACCATTTGTGTTTCTCAACACATGTCAAAACATCTCAATAGAATGACTCATCATTCCAAGGTTTTCACAATTCATTTTCACCAAGTGTTCCCATCTAAAGTGACTCAAGTTTTTGATCTACTCTAAACTACTAAGTTAAGAGTGTTCACTAAGGTGGAACATATGGGTTCAATCTCATGCCATAGAATGACATCTAAAGGGTTCTAAATAGGTCAAGTTTTATACTTTTTATGCTACCTTCCAATCAAGTAAAGGACTTTGTATAACATAAGAAGGGTAAAACTTGTAACTAAGACTTGGGGTATTAATAGTCAAAAGGGAGTGTGATCAAAGCATGCTTAGGGCATCTTTGCTAAAACCATCTAGTTTGATTCTAGTTTGTTAAGTACTACACTTGCAAGTACTAATTTGCAAGGGTTAATCTTTGATAGTGTTAGCTTGCTAATAGTAGCTTGCCTTGGTTGGTGCAGTGGTTGAAGTTTTCTTCTTCTTCTTCTTCTTCTTCTTGGTAGAACTCCTCCTCCTCGAGAGCTTGGTCGGTACTATCGTCTATAAATACATAGGGAGTGCACAATCACCATACAATACTTAACTAGGCTAAATAGTATTCTAAGACACACATTTGATGATCTATTATCATCATAACATCACAAGTTTAAATTTCAATAGCTTCATCCTTTTTATTTTAGAAAAGTAATTTCTACTCATTGAAATATTAACTACTATTTAATATTCACCACCAAAATATGGGATCATGTGGACACATGTCCTCACCACATATTCTAACATGTGGGAATGAAATTTAAAGGTTGGATCAACATTACTTTGGTTCAAGTTCATTAGTAAATGATTTAAAGTGACTAGAAATGCCTATATAGCATTGTTTTGGTACTAGTCCATAGTCACTGCATGTAAACCTTAATATTATTACATATTTGGATAGATATGGTGAAATGTGATTTTTGAGAGTTGGAATCAACTCAAAAGCTAACTTGGTTGATTTTATAAAAATGTTGCAAGTTGCAAAAGCTTCTATCTTCTTATTTTTATTAGTAGAGATCTATAACTCTAAATGAATTAAACCCAACGGGCTTAGATAGATCATCTTAATACCTTTTAGGCAAAAAAAATCATGCAATTTGGATTTGTAAAACTCACAGAATTAAATTTTGAAATACTGGACAGAAACTAGATTTAACTAAAAAGAAAAATCCAAATTTGAATGGGTGGGCTAGCGCGGGAAAAGAAATGGGCCGGCCCAGTGGCGCTCCGCAGCGTGGGGCTCAGCTGACAGGGGGTCCCGCTTGTCAGTGACACTTAACACACGAAACGGTACGCGCGCTGTGGGTCGTAGGATTAAAAGCGAGATCTACGGCTGAGGGTTGTCGTCGACGACGAACAGGTCGCCGGCGAGCTCGAACCCTAGGGGCTCGGTGGGGGTCTACTGGGGGCGTACCAGGGCTCCAGCAGGGTCGGCGAGGCGGGCAAACGACGTGGAAGACAACGGCGAGGCGAGGCGTGGTTGCGGCGGAGCTTGGGGTGGTCGCAATCAACGGCGCCCTTCTCCTCCTGTCGCGGCTGCTCCGGCTCCAATTCCGGCGAGGCAGAGCTCGCCTTGCTTCGGCTAGAGGTGGGGGAGGTTCAGAGAGGTGAGGGGAGTGGAATGGTGTGGAGTGGAGAGGCTGGGGAGGGCTCCTTTTATAGGCCCGATGGTGAGACCGAGCGGGATGGGCAGTCGACGGTGGCGACATGGCTACGGTGGGGTAGAGGCATGGCTGAGGGTGGCGATCGACGTGCTGTCCCCTAGCGGTGCTCTAGGCATTGAATGCAGCCGTAGGGGCGGTGGCACACGGTCTAGGCGAGGTGGCGCTCTGCGCGGCAGAGGCGGCGGTGGCCACGACGAGCGGTAGCTGTGAGGCGTTGGGCGGCCAGCGGGGGTGTATGGGGTGTTCTCCAGGTCGAGGCGGGGCGGTGGGCGCGGGCTGGTGCCAAGGGGCGGTGGAGGTGGACCACTGGCGATGTGCTAGACATGGCGAGAGGGGTTGGCGGCTGCTGTAGCGCGATGTCGCCGGTGGGGGTGCTCATGGTGCTCGGCCTTAATGGCCATGACCATTTGGTCGTGTGCACAGGGTGTGGCTGGGCTAGCAAAGGGTAGGGCTGGTACTGAGGGAACAAGGGGACAAGGTTAGGCACAAATGGTGACCAAGATCACTGCTCAAAACAGTGTTTTAAATTTGGCCAGATTTGTGCACACAAGCTGTTTGATGAAATGGCCAAAAGAGAAAAAGTTTTGAATTTTGGTTTCAAAATTATTGAATGATCTCCACTAGTGATAGGTAGTCTCTGGTTGCAAGGGTTTGGAAAGTGGAGCTCAAAGAGATGGTTTTTGAAATGGGGGTGATCTATGCATATGCATTAGAATGTTTTTAGCATATCAAAAGGTGGGCCTTGGTACCTCATTATGTGTACTAGCAAGGGGTACAAAGATCAAGAATTGTTTCTGTTAAGTTTTGAGTACTAGGAATAGCCAAAGTAGGCATGAGAGTTAAATTTGCCAAAATGACCATTCCTCCTTTTTAATTCTTTTTGAATTGATTTTCTTTAGGCAAAGTTTGGGAATGATATAGATGATGTTTAAATCACCTAAGAAACATTTTACAAGCATTGGATCACTCAATCATGGCAATTCAAACAACTCCTATTTTAAATGCACACATATATGAATGCTTTCATATTAAATTTGGAAAAGTTTTTGTTAACCCCATTTTTGGTTGATTTGATCTTTGATAAACTTGGATTGAAGTTTTGGGATGTTACAACCGCTTTGGCCTCCGGTCCCCTTCCTCGTATCGTCGTCTTCATCGCGTGGAGGAAATCTTCACCAAGCTCCCTTAGCAGCTCCTCTTCTACCCCGTATAGATCTAATCTTGACGGACGATGGAGTGCTACCGGATCTTCATCAACACATTCTTGATTCAACCACGAGTTCTTGATCTCGCCTTGACGTGGTGTCATTCCTGTTGTACGTGTGCATACCGGTGGAGGTGCGACACTTGGAGCACTAGATTTCGGAGCTGTCCAATGGGATAAAACATCTCCTTGTGACTCGCTAAGGCCTTTTGCAGGGATCGACGCACGACCAACCTCGTCATCGACAAACTTCCGCTAGTTCGACCTTCGAGGGTATGATCCATTACCTCAACCCTTGCATTGGATCTTGGTTATGCAATAGAATTTTTTGTATTTTGTAGCACTTTCCCCAACACCTCTGCCATCCAGCGCTGCTCCCAAGAGATAACACGACATTGCATAACGCCGCCATCGCCCGATTCGGAAGCCATATCCTAGGGTTTTACCTCGGAGCAGCACGAGTGGATCGACAATGATGATGCCTTCATCAAGCTAACGGCGTAGAACACCGCCACCGCCTGCCATGACCAACGTCAACTTGGTTTTCACCGACAACTATGTCTCCCCGACTCGTAGCCGGGACATGATGACGAAATGAGATTCGCCAGTCCAGCCATGAACCCTGTCGACCACTTCCGGCTAAGGAGGAGACCACCACCACCAAACCCATGGTTTCCGCCCCGGGCGTCCTCGTGATGTGGAGCCAAAACCAGGACCTCCTCCACGAAGCATCGCCGCCGACCGAGACAAGCAGATGACGACTGCCTCCAAGCCAGGTGGTGAAGATCATGTCATCGTCTGTCTGCCCTCAGCGCAGGCAAGGTTCAGATCAAGTTGTCGCCGCCTCGCCCTACCCCCCCTCCCCCCCGTCGATTGAGGAGATGCCGCCACCGTGTCACCCAGGCTCTGCCTTGGTGTCGTCATCGGCGATCATGGAGGGGATAGGTAGGTGGGGTTGTGGGATCGAGCGGGGGGACATGAGCATGGTTAGGAGGACGGGCCTCTCGTTTTCTTTCTCTCTGCACTATTATGGGGACCTCTTGATGAATTTTATCTTTCCAGATAGATAAAATTAAGTTGAGTTGCACTCTAAGCTAGTGATAAAATCCGAATCCCGTAGGATTGAACTTTAATTCCAAGCCACCGATAAAATTAGATATATAGGTAAGTCGCACTCCTGCTAATCCTGACCCGCGCTCGCAAGAGCCGAACAGTGCGCGAGGCGCTCCTTCAGCATCGGTGGATCACCGACATCCAGGGCGCGCTGAGTGTGCTTGCCCTCCGGCAGTATGACCAGCTCTGGATCTAGGTTCAGAATTTTCACCTGTCAGACAAGACGGGCACCCTCCTCTAGCGTTGGACGATAGATGCACGGTATACCTCCAAGTCTTGCTATGAGTTCCTTCTCGAAGGAGCACTAATATCGAGCTCTTGGAGGTTGAACGGGCGCACTTGGGCGCCGCCACGGGTCAAGTTTTTTGTTTGGTTTGCCGCCTGCCAAGACTGTCGCTGGACGGGCGAGGGACTGGCATGGTGAGGGCTTCCCCACCCCTTCTCAAGATCCGCTTGGCACGATGTGTTGTCCTGGATCCGATCGACTGCTGCCCCCCGGAGATGGATGGGCTGGATTTTGTTGACTTGTGGCTACATGTCAGCCGATCTACCCCTCGAGCCTTGCGTAAGGGAACTTCATCCCTCGTCATGTTGACGGCATGGGAAATCTGGAGACATAGGAATGTTGCTGGCTTTGAGAACATCTCTCCTAACATGGTCGGTCTCCTGGACACGATTCGAACCGAGGCTCAATACTGGGTTGCTGCTGGCGCAAAGGGGCTGAGGGCCCTAATGCCCACAACGTAGATCTAGAGGTCGAGTGGGTTGAGTTATACGGGGTGTCCGCTTGTCATGAGCGTGTAAATTTTTGTACATAACACTCTTTTTCTATCAATGAATCGAAACAAAAACTTTGCGTTTTCGCGAAAAAAGTCACACTCCTGCCGTTTCTAAATAGCAGGGTTTCTAGTTTTCCTTGAAGTCAGGCCTTTCTGAAGTGGCATATATTTACTGGAAAATATACCATCATTTATATCAACAAAGAATTACATTGTAAAACCATATCACAATGGAATTATTTTACTCATTTAGATGTTGGTGCATCTTCCTACTCTACAAACATAGTCGAACTTTTGTCCTAGGACGAAGCTAAGATTGCCAATGTTGAAAGGGAGGGGACAAATCCACAACATGTTTATTTTCTCTCAATAAACTGATCTTAATATCTGAAATCTGCACACTATCTGAGCTGTAAAAATCCCATGATCCTTACTCGCATTTTACCTCCGGGTCTAGAATGATTTGAACTCTAGTCGACATGGGAGCCGAACTAGTTATGGTTATGTCGATTGTCCTGCTTGTTTGGCACATGTATGTCGATACCACGTCTTCACCAGCAGTCCCTGTACTCAGTGCGGTAGGCTGCTTAGGCTCCATTGGCAAGCTCATGCGTTGAGAGTTCAGCATTGCAGCAACATCTGTCATGGTGGGCCGATCTGCTGGGTCTTCCTGAGCACAGAGCAGTGCCACATGAGTGCATCGCGTTATCTCAGCAACATCATATCCGTTCCCTAATGACGGATCCACAAGCTCATGCAACCTTTGGTCTTTCCACATTTGCCAGGCCTGAAATAGTTTTCCAATAAACTTGACATGAGAGAACTGTAACACGAATCTAAATTTATAAATATATATATGGGCAAGTATTAGCACACACACAGTCGTGATTGAAAAATTTAAGAAATCTTGCTTGAAATGTATGTTCAGTTCACTCACATCTCGTACAAGATCACCAACAGTATCACCTCTCTTGTCGAGTATGGTATTCTTCCGCCCGCTAATGATTACCAGGACCAAAATGCCGAAGCTGAACACATCCGTCTTCAGTGAGTAAACTCCGCGAGATGCATACTCGGGAGCTTTGTAACCACTGAAGAAAGAACAGAAGAGATCAACATCTGAACACAAATGATGGAATCTGTAAAGAATGATATAGCAGGCAGCTCATACCAAGTACCCACGACCCTGCTTGTACGCTCTTCTGCTACGTTTGAACTCAGTGCTCTAGCTGATCCAAAATCAGCAATCTTTGGGTTCATGTTATTATCCAGGAGGATATTTTCTGGTTTCAGGTCTCTGTGGACAATCCAGAAGCTGGAGCCTTTGTGCAGGTAAACAAGGCCCTCTGTTAACCCTGTAATTATCTTCACTCGCTTAGACCAGTCTAGCAATGGCCCTTTTGTTTTGTCTGTAAAATATTCGAAGAATGATTAGCTTTTAGATAAAATTCTACAATTTCTATTTGCTCCCAACAAAACTAGAATAGGTTTAAAACCGATTATCATTTGAGCAACAAGCTATCAGGTGAAGCAAGGGGCCTAGAGCTTTGTAGCCTTTCATTCATTTAACTCAACTGTAGACGTTCTGAATCCGTGTACATATTTACTACTCCCTCCGTTTCAAGTAGATACATTTTGAGAGTTTGACACTAAAATTAATAGTGTCGCTGAAATTTCTACATTCCCATCTCGTTTTCCTCACAAGATCAATAAATTAACTCCTTTTCCTCCCCAAGGCAAGGCATCCAAGCGGGAGAGAAGCTGCTTGGAAGTTTGAACACAATAGCTAAAGTTTCATCGGAAGTATAAAAAATTAAAAAGACGATCAATTTGACAAAAAATTGAGAGGCTAAAAGGACATCTGTTTTGAAATGGAGGGAGGAGGAAATAAACGAGGCGTGGTCCAAAATTAACTCTGATAATAAGTGAAAACGTACCAGATATGTAAGAGTCCAAGGAACCTTTTTGCAGGAGCTCGTAGACTAAAATCCTCTCTTTCCCATGGATGCACCACCCCAATAACCTAACCAGATTGGTATGCTGAAACTTTGCGAGCTGCAACTCACTGTTAAAATCAAATATTGTTGCATGTCCATCAAGCCGTTTAATGGCAACCATACGTCCGTCAGGTAACTGACCCTGCAATGGTTACTAAGGGAGTTCAAATAACAGTCTTTCAACAGAACCAGTGCTTTATGGAAAGGCCAGGAAAACATGTATTCATTTTGTTAGTTTCTTTCTTTGTTAGCATATAACCTTTTTTGAGCTAAAAACTGTAGGTGATACCCCAACAGTAAATTTTTATTAAAGAGATGAAATATATACGAGATGGAAGGGAAGGAGGGAATGTACATAAGGGTCTAGCCCAAGAAACTACAGAGCGTCTAGCCAGGCTATTGCTAACTTATACTTACCTTGTAAACTGTCCCAAATCCACCACACCCAAGTATTGTCTTCCCTGAGAAATTGTCTGTAGCATCCACGATCTGAAAGAAGTTGAACTTTGCAAATCCTACGCAAGCCTGTTCTATACGAGTACAAAGCTCCACAAGTTCTTCAATGTCAAAGAGTTTCTGTTGTTGAAGGTCCACTGTTCCTGAATCATGGATAATGTATCCTTGTCACCAATGGGATTGAAAAACATTGGCATAACTAAGAGAATACATAATTATGGAGAACAAGCTCCATTATTTGTTGCATTGATCTCAACTTACCCTAATTAGGGACTTCCATGTACAATAGCGCCGTGTTATGAAAACAAATGGAGATTGTGATACAAGAAGTCATGAAATATATTGATTATTTTTCTATCACTCAACTCGCATCTTTCATGTGATTACTAACTAGTGTAAACATGCGCCAAAAATGAACTTCTCAGTATAGAATTGTATATTCAATAATTTGAAGTTCATAGTCTGTATAGTAAAGATATATTCATTCCCATTAGCTAGTGCTCTTTCACGACATGCGCTTATCAACTTCTATTTGGCCACACTTGAAGCCTATGTGGTGATGTGATGTTTACTCATGGATCCTTTTTCGTGTATAGCGAAACAGTATCATAATGAATTGTATGGATTTTTTTATCTGTTGCATTATGTCAAAAACATTAGCAGAAGGGTGCTGCTATGCACATAGAAATAATAAAGCAATTCTGAAATCCTTGAAGCAAATAACTTTGACAATGAACTTCAGTCTATTAGTTTCTACATCTGAGTTGATGAATAGGCATATAAGGAAATCAACAGAAGTATCTACTTACCTACAAATGTGTTGTCTCCAACATCGCTAGGTTTAGTAGCTTGTTGAACGTGTACTTTAGTGTCCGGGGCTCTTGTTGAAAACCTAAAAACAGGTAGTCACCATAACTATTATTTAGTTTCATGAACCAACCAGTAGAACCAAAAGTCGAACTGATGGGAAGAAGGTGGGAATCCACATATTAGTGTAACACTTCGTCGCACGTGTGACTTGATGAGGCCTAGACATGAATAGAATATCATATAGACTCAATAAGGCCTATACTTGGACAAAAGAGGGCACAAGCATTTTTTATTAACTTGAGAAAGCCGAGACTTGAACCCAGGACCTTGCTTTGGTACCATGTAAGTTTCATCCACCAACCAGTAGAACCAAAAGTCCGAACTTATGGAAAGAAGGTGGACAAATCTACATATATTGTAATATATCATGTCACCTACCCATCGTTTTAACAGTCCTAAAAGTGGCAAAATTCATACATTTGAGTCTATAACTGACGTATTTATGGCTCAGTAACATAACTTAAGCTTCAGGCCGGTTCATTTTAAGAAGGAAAACATCATGCTTATTGACAAAGATACTAGAAACTTGTTGAAACATAGTAGTATATTTTAAGTTACATAAACTCAGATTTTAATTTTAAGCTGACTGATCCTCTGTACATCTACATTACAGACATAATTCACATATATTTTTTACAATTTGTAACACTAGCTCCGAACAAGAACTACTTCTATGATCTGGATCAAGCGGTCGTCAGTAGTCAGTCAACCAAGTATGGCCAGGAATCATTTAGTTGTCTTGTTGCTTATTACTATATCATCATGTGCAGTGGTTAACCTTCCACATTGCTATTTAATCAAAATAAGCAATACAACTTTAGATTTCACTATTAGTACATTTCTTTGCGATCGTATATTAGCATATGATGATTATTTACAGAGTAATAGACTACATAATGAAAATTATCTGACCTGATGTGACGATTTGAACTATCTGTGACAACACTGAGCACCTTTTCCTCAGCCTGCTAGGCATTCATAGCGAAAATGACAAATATCACTGATATAAATCATTCAGCACAAATTATATGATCTTAGAACTGCTAAATTCATATCGAATCGTCTGATTAACAGTAAAAAATGGCAAAGAAATGCAATTGGACTCCAATTGAGGTACCCAATTGCCCAAGACCACTCAATCATATTAGTTCCATCAGTTCCATGGGATTTTAACCATATGTTACCCCTCAATCTTAGACATCATAATAAGTACCTTGACATGACGACTATTTGTAGAATTGTCGACGAGGGCGATGAGCGGGATGAGGCGGATGAACATGTCGATCTCGTGCTGCGCGGCGCGGAGCTCGTCGGCCATCCGCGCCCCCAGCAGCAGGCGGCGGAGGTAGCCGCAGTCCTGGCACGCCGTGACGAGCGCGTAGCACCGCCGCAGCGCGGCGCCGAGCTGCTCGAGCGGCCGCCTGGTGGCCTCCCGCCGCATCAGCTCCGCGAGCTCCAGCTCCCTGAGCAGGCCGCCGACGAGCTCCACGTGCTGCGCGAGCCTCACGCAGGCGTCCCGGTGGCGGCGCGCCGCCAGCGCGGCCTGCACGACCATCGAGACCAGCCCGAGCGCGTCCACGCCGACCAGCTGCGCCACGTTCGAGGCCTGGCCCAGGGTGGCCCACAGGCTGCTCGAGGAGCTGTCCCATGGTCTCGCCATGCTCTCGCTGCTTCCCAGCAAGCCGCAGCCTCTCCTGCTCCAGCTCTACTTACCGCCATTGACGGGCGCGCGGGTGCGACACGTATGTATCAATGAGCTTGTCTGTTGACGGCGACTTTGACTAAGCGTGGTGTATGTGTGGACTTTTTCTTATTTGACGAAAAGGTTAGCTGACAGCGCAGCATTTTTTTTTTTTTGACGAAAAGGAGGAGTAGATAAAAAGGGGTAGAAACCCTGGTTCCATTATGCTCATCTTTACAAGCTCAGGTCACGACACCAAGTAACTACACAGCAAGAAATTACACAGATGAACCCCTTCGATCAGCTTCTCACTGGCAATCTCTTTTTCTCTTTTGACAAAGCACTGGCAATCTCTTGGCACCAGCGATTCCCCAAATCTGACGAGTAACTCGCACAGTCTTTGCCAGCCAGCCCCGCCAACATTGTATTTATATATATTCATGTAATCCGCAGCAGTTCCCCACATCGATGACCATAAGGTCCCTAAGACAGCCGAAGAAGGGTGGTCCCATCTTTACGGATCTCGTGATCAAATCGATAGAAAAATAAAGAAAAAAGAAAAAAGTATCGGAAGCTAACACACCTCACAAATAACACAATGAACACATGCAAACACAACACAATACAAGGCCAATTGCTCCCGCGGGCAGCCAGCGGTCCGATAGAATCCTCGGAAAAAAATCGGTCAACGTGCTCCCATCAATCCCAAGCGGAGAGGGAAGAACACCTTGGGGGGATCTTGACGTCTTGGAGAAAGAACACCGACTCCAAGGCTTTGTACAACGATTGATGCGTTATGTAAAGTCCAACGAGATTGGTGATGATAGTCGGTCCCGTTTGGTAAAGGGGATGAGGTAAAACTAGAGATTTCACAAAGAGATTGTCTTTAGTCTATCATCTATGCTTTAGGAATATATGAGGAGGTGCGGGCTCTGTTTATAGGCCAACCACTAGAATGATGGTAGTTTAAGGGTAAGTAAAGAGAATATTTCAGAGCATCAAATCCAAATCCGCGCGCAGACGGATCTGACGCCGAAAGTTCTTAATCACTTAACCACCATCTAGCAACACAACTGTATCCCATATACATCTTGCAACTACACATTCAAAGAATACAAAAATGAGTTGCTACCCATGCCCCCCCCCCAGCCCGTTTAAGTTAATATTTGAGAGAATTCCTTTGTTGGCCCTCGTTGAAACTTGGCTTCCTTTCTTGGCCTCAGACAAATTTTCTTCCCTTTTTAACATGGAAAATTCAGATGGTTCCTTATCTGGCCCTCCTGTCGGGTCCGTTTGCTGCCCCGTTATTTTATTTTTCCGGACAAGTATGCCCTGGCTCCCTTGTATCACAGCAGAAAGAAAAAAAAAGAAAACCCAAATCCCATCCCCAGTCCCGTCCCGTCCCGTCCCGTCCCGACCCGACCCTCCTCTCTCGCCTCGACCCTCCTATGTCGCCCCGCCCATCTCTTCCCTCCTCTGTCGCCCCGCCCATCTCTTCCCTCCTCTACCGGCGACGGCTAACCTAGCGGCGGGAGAAACGGCGACGACAGCGACGGCGGTGCAGACCCTCCTCTCTCGTCGTGACCCTCCTCCCTCACCCCACCCATCTCTTACCTCCTCTACCGGCGACGGCTAACCCTAGATGTAGGAGAAACGGCGGCGACGGGGGCGCGGCTATGGGAGAAGAGGGCAGCGAGGGGGCTATCCGGGTCGGGTTAGAGGCGACGGCAGAGGGAGATCAAGGAGGGGATCTAGATGGCGAGCTGGGCACATCGACGCCAGATGTTGCGGTGGCGAGCTCATTGGTGGGAATGGCTGCAGCTATTGGCCACTGCTCTTCTATAGGAAGAATCCACCGCACTCCAACGGGATCGGCTTCAGGTGTGGGATCATTGGCATGGCCTGAAGGGTAAGTAGCTCTCTCCTCTGTTATCTTGTTGCTAGGATTCGACATGGCCAAAATTGACCACAACTTGTGATGTCTCTTGTCTGATTGCTAGTATAGTAGTGCTTATGGATGCATATTTTGTTCACAGGCTGGATCCCAATTCAAGTTATTGTCTGAAAATAAGATTGCTTGGCAACCCCAAAATAGCTAGAAAAGACATCAACGGTTTTTATTTTGAGAAGTTTGTTGACTCTGATTTGACAAACTATAATGATTTGGTGGCATCAATTGTAGAGCAGTACCAACCGATATATTTGGAAGTTGCACATCTTCACTATTATGATGAGGTTCTAAGAACATTCCCAGAAATAAAATCTGATCAAGAATTGATGACAATGTTTGAGAAGCACTCTGAGACAAAGTTTGTTCAAATTTTCCTTGCATATTGGGATCCCTCTGAAACATATAAGCCTTGCATTGAGTGGTTTACTGATATGCATGTCCAACCAAACAACAATCCATCACAAGATGATGATAGTTACCTTCGAAACCCAATACCCGAGAATGAGCATGTTGGTATTGATGAAGAGGGCATGTATTCAGAGAAAGAACCTATACCTCTAAATTTGGTTCTTTATTCTGATGAAGAGAAGGAAAAAGACTATGTTTATGAGGATGAGAGCGAGGATCATAGCGAGGATGAGACCGAAGTAGAGGAGGATGAGGAGGTACATGAGCCAAATCATGCACCCAATGTTGAGTACAATAAAGAAGACCCTCCAAAGACAGTAGGATCCACATATCCAAATATGGATGAGTTTAAGTTGACCATTCGACAACATGCAATCAAACGTGATTTTGAGTTTAATACGAAGAAGAGTGCACCACATAGGTTCACAGCCTATTGTACAAGAAAATATGAAGATGATTGCCCATGGAGGATACATGCTTCTACAACGGATGATATGTGTAATGTTGTGGTAATTTCCAACTTAACTTCTGATTTTGTAGATTATCTCTTACTTATATTATGATCTTGCAGCTAATATTCTAATTTTGTAGGTGAAAACAAATCCTTTTGAACATGATTGTTCTAGTACAAAAAGGAAAAAAGAAGGTGAAGAATGTTACTAAGCATTGGATATGTGAGAAGGTGAAGGATTGTCTCATTGAAGATGCAACTCTCGGAGCACATGAATTGCGAAAGAAGCTTAAAGAGCACTACAAGATCAAAATCCACTATAAAAGAGTCTACATGGGTAAGCTGCTAGCTTTGAAAAAACTATATGGTGATTGGGATAGCAGCTTCAATAACTTGTATAGGTTTAAGGCACAAGTTGAAAGTTGTTCCCCTGGTAGCATAGTGCAGATTGATCATCATACTATAAATGGTAAAATCAGGTTTAGAAGAATTTTG
Source organism: Avena eriantha (assembly GCA_910589775.1). Taxonomy (NCBI): domain Eukaryota; kingdom Viridiplantae; phylum Streptophyta; class Magnoliopsida; order Poales; family Poaceae; genus Avena; species Avena eriantha. The sequence continues at coordinate 33,214,053 of OU342744.1, forward strand.
TTGCTTTCAAACCTTGCATAGAGGGGTTCCGTGTTGGTTGCAGACCATACTTGGCAGTAGACATCACCTTCTTGACGGGCAGGTTCAAGGGGCAGCTAGCTAGTGCAACCGCTGTTGATGGGCATAATTGGATGTATCCGATCTGTTTTGGAGCTTTTTTGACTCTAAAACTAACGAGAATTGGATTTGGTTCATGCAACTACTTAGACAGGCCATAGGATCACCACTAGGTTTGGCCATATGCACTGATGCTGGTCAGGCAGTGATGTCAGGGGTAAAGGAAGTGTTCCCAGAGGCAGAACATCGAGAATGTATGTTTCACCTGGTGAGCAACTTCAAGAAGAAGTTCCATGGGAAGGTGTTCGATGACCATCTTCGGGCTGCTGCTTACTCATGGAACCCATATTTATTTGGAAAACATTGGGTTGCAATGGAGGAAGCAAGACCAGCCGCAACTACATATATAAGGAAGTGGCATGATAGGTTGTGGTCTAGGATTCAATTCTCTACCTTGTGCAAGGTGGACTATGTAACCAACAACTTGGCAGAGTGCTTTAATAATTGGATTAAGCACTACAAATCCTTGAACTTAGATGACTTCATGGACAAGTTGAGACAACTGATTATGATCAAGTGGAACCAAAGGAGAAAAGTAGCAAAGAAGTTAGATGCATTGATGCTGCCCCACATAATCAAAAGGTTGAATGCAATGACTAGAGAATTGAACTTGGAACTGGTAGAATGCTCAGAAGAATTGGCCAAAGTTACTGCATTGGGAGGCAGTGGCTTTAGGTTTGTTGTCAACTTGCAAGAGAGGACATGTTCTTGTAGACAATGGTAAGTTTCTGGCCTTCCTTGCAAACATGCGCTTGCCTTCATCACATCACTAAGCATTACACACATAAAGAACCATGTTGACTTGTATTACTCTGTTGAAACCTTTAGAGCAGCTTATGCCCAACTAATCCCTGCTATGCCTGACAAGACTCAGTGGCCTAAATCTGACTATGGATTCTTCATGTATCCACCACTCCTAAAGGCTACAGCTGGTAGGCCCAAAACTGAGAGGTACAAAGGTTGCAGTGACAAGAAAAAGGAAACAGGCCAACATTTGTGCCCTATTTGCAAGGACTATGGCCATCATTGGCATAATTGTAAGAAGGGTAACCCAGATGACATTGCCGCAATGATGGCTGTGAGGTAAAAGGCCAACATTTATCTCATGTTCTTGCATTATATATGTACTAATTTTCTTGAGTTCTCACTTTTCTTATTTTTGAATTAGAGAACTACCAAAGAGGAAGAAAAAAGGCCACCAAAACAACTGAATCATCCATTGTGTCGTGCGATGATGGAGCACCAACAAGAATGTGTTTTCCACCAAGGTTAGCAATTTGTACACTTGTACTCATGGTTACATGCAATCTGACTTTGAATAATAATAAGTAGCTTATTCTCACCATAGCCATAGCTTGGAAACTACAACAAAGAAAAGTGGAAAAGATGCAAAAACTAGTGCTGGAGCATCAAAAAGGTAATTATAACTAGATCTGAAATTTTATATTGAGTTAAATTAAAACCTTAAGTATTCTACATGCTTCTTGTCATCATAGGACACAAGTAGTAGCAAAGGGGAAAAAGCCAAGTGTGAATCTGGAGGATCAAAGAGGTAATGTTTCTATTTTTTCTAGAAGTTATGTACTTTTTCTGCCTTTTCTTGCTCCAATTACTAATGACATACATGTATAACTACAGATCAGGAACTGGCTCAAATCAACCTGTACCACTTTCTATTGAGAGTTCTATGCCCAACGAACAAACAAATGTTCATGTCAAGAAGAAAAAGAAAAAGCCAGTTACTAAAATTCCGATGGTGACATTTCACAGTCCAGCAATGGGCACAAGAAGCAAAAAGTTTAATCCTTCTAGCGCTGCAATGAGCACAAGAAGTAAAAGAAGGCTCAACGTATAATTGTCATCTGATTTAATGGTTACATTTCAAGTTTCTTTTGGAACAATTTGTGTGGCCGTATGCATGTGTGTGATGTATGTGACCATATGTATGTGTGAACTAGCATACTGTGACCGAATGCATGTGTGTGATGTATATGTGAACATGTGTGTGATGTATGTGTGAACTAGTGTACTATGACCACCGTTTCTTACATATATGAACATGTGTGAACTAGTGTCAGTTTTTATATGAGATCTCTTCCTATATACATGTACATGTGTGAACTAGTGTACTATATATATATATATATATATATATATATATATATATATATATATATATATATATATGAACTGTTGTGCAAGGAATATGGCTACAGTTCAAGGGAAGTTTTGCCCAATTTTTTGAGTTTAAATATGATCCTAAGTTTTTCAATTCAAATCGGTTATGTGATAGAATTTTTGGTTCTCTATATTGGTCACATATTACACCAGGGGAAAAAGTGTAATTTTACATACCAAGTTAACACCATTAGTGTCCAAATTGTACTAGAGGGCCAAATAAGGAACCGAGAGAAATTTCAGTGTCAAGAAGGGAATTTTTTTTTGTCTGAGGTCAAGAAAGGAAGCCAAGTTTTAGCCAGGGCCAACAAAGGAATTCTCTCTTAATATTTAAACTGTCCCTTGTCCACCCGTGTCACTAGGTTTGAATTCAAAAAATAGGGACCCACTAGCCTTGCAACCTATATATAGGGAGGTTCAAGATTTCTGGAGGATGCCGAACTAGTGAAATCAAGGTATAAAGATCCTTCACAGTCAGGATTTTTTTACAAATATACCTCTCAACATCGCTAAAATTACCCCTCTCTTAAATCGATTGGCACAAATGCCTTGGCGGGAGGAGAAAAGATGCCATGTCGCACCTCCCGCCCACCGCACATGGCGGAGAAGACATCCCGCCATGGGGACATGCGAAATGGCCTTCCCGCCCTTGGCAACGATGGGATATGGCTGAGCCATGGCGGAAGGAAACGTCATGCTAGCGGGAAGGCTTTGCAAGGGTGGAATCTGCGTATGAGTACTGCCCTGTCCCCCACCCTCCCTACTCTACTCAGACCAAAGCACCCTAGAGAGAAAGGGAGGAAAAACCTCAAGCAGAGTATTACGAGCTATTCTCAGCTACAGCTCAAGCTGGAAATCGGGTCAGGTCTAACCGGGTAAACATTTGACAGACCCATGCCCGAACCCATTATCGGGTCTAACACAGACCCATGACCTGACCCATGGGTCGAGAAGCAAACCCATGCTCGAACCCATCGGGTCGCCCGACTTAATCGGGCACCCATCAGGCAATGCGAAATTTGAACATTTGTTTTTATTTATGCCGATATTAATTTCATTCAAAGAAAATTAAGGGGAAACACCCACTCCAACGGTACATTAGAGTAGTCCTGCTAGTTTGAACGGTGAGAAATCTAACAACTGCTCTATTTATAAGCATGCCGGTGCCCATTTTACATTCGGTCCTCGAGGTGGTACTAAAAATTTGCCTGGGTCAAGAGGCGTTGGCACTACGTGGTGTCTGCCAGACTAGATCATGGGTGATGGCTGAACATTTTTTGGACCCGAAGTACTAAAATCATCAAAGCGAGTTTGCACACAGACTGACCTAATGACTAATTATCTATATACACGTGAACATCAAAAGATATAGGCCAAATCCTTAAAGTAGTGCTCGCCGTTGTTCTGTTCATCAATTGGTCCGGTTGCCTTGCTTTTACAAACTGTTTTACACCTTCACGAGTGAAATCTACATGCTTATTACATAAAAAGACTACAAATCATCTAGAATAAACATTTCTGCTAAATATTAATATTAATCGGGCAACACATCGGGTGGCCCGCGGGTACAAACTCGTGCCCATACCCTGCCCATGACTAATCGGGTTATCCATGGGTCAGACCCATGGACGAAGTTGGCGACCCATACCCTGCCCATTAGGGTCGGGTGTCCATGGGCGCTCGGACCCATGGGTCAAATTGCCCGGGCTTAGCTACAGCTAGTACTCGACAACTCTACCTGATACACATGCATGTAAAAGGGAATATGGGATACACCAGTGGGACAGTGCGTGCGACGGTGCAGTGTATCCTGCATGACATTTCATCTGTGAAGGGGGCCCAAATTCTAGGCATATGCATCTAACGTGACTTGTGAGCAACAATACAAATATTTGGTGGTCTACCGACCAGTATTACCTTTCCGTGTACGTGTACTGTGATATTTCTCCAAGTGCGGCAGGTGCGTACGTTTGCAGTCAATAATACGTACTCCCTTCGATATTTTAGCTTTGTGAAAAAAGTGTGTATCTAGACCTCTTCTAGTGTCTAGGTTTATTTGAATTTGAAGTGAATCTAGACACTAAAAGGAGTCTAGATATACTCTCTTCACAAAACTAAAATATCTTATATTTTGGAATCGTAGGGAGTAGTATAAACAACCTGGGTGTTAATGATCAGAAGTAGGGTCAGTGCACCTGGTGGCTCCTTGGCAGCATCTACCGTGGAAACTCACCTCCTGCCGACTGACAACTCTGGTTACACTGCATCCGCCACTGGCAAAGGCGGGACGAGCCTTCCGCCATTCTGCATGACTGCATGTTCCCTCTGCTACCATGTATGGCGGGAAGAGCTGCGTGTAACCTTTTTCTCTTTTTTTTTCGAAAATTCCACCGATTCATTAATAATTATCAACAGTAGTAAAAAAAGTTTAAAAGTAATAAAAATTACAAATAGGTCGATGAACCACCTAGCGAAGACTCAAACATTAGCACGAGTCGAAGACGCGCCGCCGTCCTCGTCCCTCCATCACCGGAGCCGGACAAAGCTTGTCGTAGTAGCGCTTGTTGTAGTAGATAGACAGTAAGTCGTCGTGCTAAGGTCCCAAAGAACTAGCGCACTAAAGCAGCAACCATCGCCAATAATGACATCAATAGATTAGAAGAGACTGACCTGAAATTAACACGAAAAACTACTGGATCCCAAGAGATCAATCGGACACACGACTCCACGCGCTCTTCGTCAGCGCTAGGCGCACCACCGGAGCGAGGATAGAGCGGAGATGACTTTATTCTGACTTCCAGATGTAGCCGTCGCCTCAACATCCCGAAAAGACACGAGAAAATAGCCTAAACAAAGAACAAAAATCTTCCGCCAGCGAGAGGTCGTGGTCCGCCACACCTCCAAAACCCTAAGACCATCGAAGACGAAGCGGACCGATGGCGTCACCGGCGGAGGGAAGGAAACCTAGATAGGTTTTTTTCACCGCCGCCTCTCGCCTCCTAGGAACAAGCACGTACCGGTCAACGATGTATCGCCAACTCGAGCAAACCTTTGTCTTTTAACCTTTTTCTCATTTCGCTAGGCTAGTTTTGACAATATATTACCGAGGGGGTAATATTAGCAATGCAGATATGCACAGAGGTATATTTGTAAAAAATCCATCTATGGAAACGTCTGGTGTGTGTTCAGAAGAGTTTTCTATAAAAGTCAGCTGCAACTTTAAGCATGTCAATAGTTGCTTCGATCATGTCCATCGAGAACAGCTAAACAACACAACTTTTCGTTGATCAATATTGTGGCGAGTTATATGGTTCGAAGGGAGACTAATCCCGGCAACAAAAAACGAAACACCAAAAAAGAGCTAAGACAAATAACTACTTCATCTGTTTTAAAATATAAAATGTTTTAGCTTTTTTAAAACGGTTGTATCTAGCCATTTTTAATGTATAGGTCCGGTTATACACTAAAAATATCTAGATACATTCGTTCACAAAAGTAAAACATTTATATTATAGAGCAGAGGGAGTACATCCTTACAACACCAGAGCACCGACCACTTCGGTTGCAGCTAAATGGCTACGAGACCGCGTTAGTCGGGTTCACGGGGTCTTCCTATAAGCGGCAGGGTCTTGTTACGACTTACGACCAGCTTAATGCCAAAGCGCTACTCCCTTCATTTTAAAATATAAGATGTTTTAGTTTTGTAAAGAGGGTGTATCTAGACCTCTTCTAGTATCTAGGTTCATTTGGTGAATTTAGATATGGTGAACCTAGATACTAGAAGAAGTCTAAATACACTTCCTTCACAAAGCTAAAACATCTTATATTTTGAAACGGAGGGAGTAGATCTTTGCAAAATTTGTTATTTTTAGAGATTGCATTAATACGGCGGTGGGGGTGCAATTACAGAGAGGACCCAAGTGAAAAATAAGATTAAAAACCGAGTCCCGACAGTTACAAACAGCACCCCGAAAAAAGTCACAGAAACGCGAACAAGTCCTAGCTTGTCACCAACGAAGTTTGACCTGCCGACGCGGCCACTGCTGCCTCCATCGGGGACAAAACCACTTGGGGAAGCCGCTGCGATGATCGCCACACTGAGATCGATGAAGATCCTCCAGTAAAGGAGGAAGAATGAGCTCGAGCACCATCGCTTGAGCACATCAGGGCCGATCCTACAACCAAGGATAGCGGCGGCGAGATAGCGTCGTCGCTTGGGAACTGCTGCCGAGGTCGCAGTCTCCGAAGACCTCCCACGCCACTTTCGAGCAGAAGCGGCGACGTTCGCTCTAGCCTCCACTCCCTCGCCACCGAGGCCGGCCAAGGAGAGGCAATGGGGAGGGGCGTGGCCACTGCGTCGAAAGCAGCTGCGCTTTATGAGTAAGGGGCTCGCCCTGCACATCCACTCCGTCGTCCTCCTCCATGAAGACACAACCGAGCGACGAGAGGACGGCCACTCAGCGCCGCGCATGAGCGGAAAAGCACCCCGGCCACCTCGTAGTTCCGCTCTCTCCACCACTGTCCAACTCCTTCCCCTCGCCGCCTCGGTCGGCTAGAAGGAGTAAAGGCAGCAGAGTTGCAGAGCAGAATAGAGGATAGCAGAACCTGGCCTTATTGATGGAGATGCTGGCAATGGAGAACCGTGCCATCCACTCCATCCACGGGAGCTCTACAGCTAACGGCAACCACCACGAGATGCGCAAGATCCGGCCAAGGAAGATCTGCGTTCTACTCCAAACTACTGACAGAGTGCCAAAATATCTAGATCTACAACCTAAAACTACTCCGGCGCCTCCCCCTCGCCATCTCCGGCCGACAGAGCCGTCGGAGAAGGGTCGGGTTTGGCCCGGTTTCACCCAGTCAACGCTCACTCGAGGAGAGGAGGGGAAGGGATGGGATATCGCTTCTGGGGTTCAGCTTCCTCTTTGTGGAATTTGTCGAGCACTGCAGGCGAAAGGGGAGCACTACAGTCTACAGGCGGAAGGGAAGCATGCTTTTTGAAAATACCCTAATTTCTTTCTTTCCATGTTGTCCCCTATGTTAGCTGAACAATTGAGCTCTACACCTTGCGATGAGTCAAATGCAGCATGTTGGCCGACGACTGCCATCGGTCGGCCAGGGAGGAGATATAACCTTGTTGAGCGAGGGCGGGCAACAACCTACAGTGATTGAGCAATAAGGACCAAAGGATCCTGGTGAAGGAGCAGTTCGACAGCAGGTGCACCACTGATTCCGGCTCGATATGGCAAAGGGGGGCAGATAGGGTTGCAAGGCCACTTTCTCTTCAGCAGGTTATCACTGCAGGAAACGGTGGAGGCGCCGACGGCCGGCTGCCGTCGGCACAGTCCAATATAGCCGTCGACACAGGCTGTGCCGACGGTGGCCGTCGGCGTAGCCCCCTCGGCGTACCACTTGGTCGGCGTAGCGAAAATCCCGTCGGCGTAGCAGAACCCTCTCGGCACAATTCCTGCAGCGGGACCCACCTTGTCAGGCAACGGCCGTCTGCTAACGGCTCAGTCCTGAAGCTACGCCGACGGCCGAGCCGTCGGCACAGGTCCCGCCCAGGACGTAGGCAGAGCCCGCCGCGTGTCCCCCTACGCCGACAGCCCGGTCGTCGGCACAGGCCCAGCCTAGGGAGCCACGATGCCCATCTGTGCCGACGGCCAGGCCGTCGGCACAGGCCCATCTGCCACGCCGAGCGCCAGGCCGTCGGCACAGCCTGTGCCATATGGCACATAAAAGGCTTGGTGGCAGCAAGCTATGCCGACGGCATAGCTCCTGGCATTTTTTTTGATTATTTTCAATTTTAGATCCATTTTAGCACCAACAAAATAATTTCAAAATTCACAAATAAAATATTGAAGCAATCAACATGACATTGCAATATCCATCATCATGCAAACAACAACACAATCATCCACAAAACATATTCGTTATCCAAACAACATCATCACAAGTGCATACACAAGATCAAGATCTAGCTCTAGCTCTAACCATGTCCATGATCATGGTCTCGAACTCGGTGTATGTGTCGGTGTGTCAAGGAGCCCGAGGCTTCCTGTCCCGAGCTCAGGAGACGCACGTCGGGCCATCGGGGAAGTAGAACCACTAGCTGAACCACCAGGCGCCATGAGACGAAGTTGTGCGCCATCGCGTGCGGACTAGGCGAGAGCGGGGCACGACCAAAGGGTGATGTCCCGAAGCGTCCCGTACCCTACATGTTTGAGAAAAACTTAGCAACTTGCGAGGCATATGAAAGCGGTAACAAGTGGTTTGTCAAAGAACTTACCGGGGTCCCTCCGTAGTATCTGGCAGCGAAATCTTCCATCGATATGCAGCGAGGCGGCATCCCAGGATCAGGTGGCTCATCACCTTCTACTGGAACCTGCTGTCCAGTGGTAAAGTAGTGATTCATCGCCTACAGGATAGTTATATGTCAGTCGTTGCAGAAACAAAGGCTCAAAGTAGAGGAAGTGGGACTTGTCATCATTTGCAAAAGTAAAGGTTAAAACTTACAGCCGTCACTTTCCTAGAGTACGCATCGCACTCTGCTCTCAGCTCAAGCCATGCATCATACTCCTTGTTATAATTTTCCTGGATGGCCTTGTAGGCATCCTGGAAATCATGCTACAATTTCAAAAATAAAGAATCTCGTCAGCTTAGCCATTTAGGATCAAATTGCGGAAAGACGGTGAAAATGAGAAACACTTACATCGACGGTGGAGGTAGTAGGCTGAGGACGAGGCGCGATAGAGGGGTGATCGGGGGTGAGGGTAGCCTTGACTTGTGTGAGGGTCATGGTAGGCTGGACCACCGCATCAAGAATGTTGAAACGTCCATGCGGCTTGCTGTGGCTCGCCATGATCAATGCAGTCTCATCGACCTCAACGTGCATGGGCTCATCCACCTCCGGATGCAAACCCTTGAACTTCTCGCAGTAGATGTTGAGCTTCTCCTTGGCGTTGCCGTAGTACTGGGCAAGCTGGGGTTGAGGCTGTTGTAGGTCGGGCTTCTTCGTCTTCATCTTCTCCCACACGACTAGGTCGGTAATAGGGCTATCAACCTCCCCCTCCGTCTCCACCTGCATCGCCAAAGAAATGTTAATTATGTGTGTCAACTAATAACATGATAGGAAATAAATGTAGGTTGTTCCATGTATGTATATACCAAGTGCTTCTTGAAGAGACCATAGTTGCGGCTTCCCCCGCTGTGTGTTCCCATACTGCCGCGGTTTTTCTTGTTCCGCTTGCTCACGACCTCGAAGTCAGGGTCTTCCCCGATCCACCTACCAGCCAACACCTCAAAAGCGTCTTCTTTGTGTTCAAACCACATTGGCATAACCTGAAACCACAACACTTATTTGAAGAACAGATAATGCAATGGGAACTTAGCATCTATGGAACTTCTCATTGATAATCTACTTACCGTCATGAAATCAGCCACCGTCATTTTTGGCTTCTGACCCTTGGAAATCTCATCCTTCCGTATCTTAAGGCCGTGCTCAGCTTGGAAGTGATTGATCAACGTATTCTTGGTGTTGTACCATTGTTGCGTTGTCAACTTCCGACAAGCTGCAAGCAAAGTCTTCTCTGCCGCCACCTGATGCTCAGGTCTCACCTGATAGAAGACCTTCAATCATGCAACCCAAAAGTCATGAGTTAGCACGATGGTGGGCAAAATAATTATGAAAGTAATGAGTTAGCACGATGGTGAGCAAAAGTATGCCTTACCCAAAAGCTGCTAATCACAGCATCAGCAGCACTCCTGAAGCCCGGGCAATCGGTGGAGGCCTCATAGTCCGCCCAAAACCAAGCTAGCTTCCTCTGGCCGTTGGGGACTGTAGTGTACAAGCCCGGCCAATACTTCCTAATCAAAGATCCAAGCAAGCTATTAGGGTGGCGGACCCCCTTAGGATGTGTCCAATTGCTGCACAATAAACAAACATTAGTACATGCCAAATTGTTATGACCAAAAGCATGAGTTAGCATGATGGTGAAAAAAAGAACGATGGTGATCGAATTAGTAAAGTCACTTACTATTTGCCATAGGGCTCAATCGTAGGTCTCTCCTCCGGGCGAGGCTCCTTTGTAGGGACACGCGCCTCCCCACGAGTCGGCAACTTCTTCGGCGGCGCCTCACCCTCCGGCGGCGCCTCACCCTCCGCCCCCTCATCCGACATCCCCTCCAACTCCTCGTCCAAATCTGACTGTGAAGCCACGGTGCCAGAAGCGGAGGGTAAGTCAGACAAACGAGCAACACGCCGCGGGGGAGACGAGTCTGGATCCTCTGAATCGAGCCTTGCACCTGCATTGAGAAAGAGTAAACAATATAGCTTGAAGACATAAAAAATATAGACGTAATTCATAAATAATGGGGGAGATGAGTATGTACTCGAGGCTACACCTCCTCGTCCTTGTGCTGCACCTCCCCGTGCTGCACCTCCTCGTGATGCACCTCCTCGTGCTCGTCCTCGTCCTCGTCCTCCTATCGGGGGAAGTTCTCCCTGTGAGGGAGGTGGGTCCTCGGCTCTCGGGTAGCGCGGGTTGGGACGATGTACCCTTCCCCTTTGGGTAATCTTCTCTTGGTTCATCAACTTGATAAGGGAGGCCGTTGATTCCTTGCTCCCCTGAGGCATTGGTCAATCACCTGCATTGAGAAAGAGTAAACAATTAAGTATAAATAAAGACATAATGAAATTTAGAAGCATGTTGAGAAATAAATACTATGCATAAAGACATAAAAGACCCTCACCTCTAATCATCACTATCATAAAGTACTTGGTTGTTCTCATTTTCACTATCAGTATCACTATCACGTGAGTAGTAAGGCTGGTCGCACGGTGGAGGCTCATCAGTGTTGAAATTCGCCTGATGAAACTTGGTGAGCATATCAACGTCCTTTAAATCCACCACTGTCTCACCACGAGTTTGTGCATCATTCTCGAGGCCCTCATGACCCACTTGTATGTAAAAAACCCCGAAGTTCTCTTCCTCTTGATAGAAAACTCCCTCGTATGTTACAGGGTCAATGTTGACGTAATCGTCGGCGTTGGGCCTGGGTAGCTTACCATGTGGCGATACCTGGAAGACGACTTCCCAACCCTGGAGTTCCTCTTTCTTGCATGGGTAGGGCAAATAATAAACTTGCTTGGCTTGGTGAGCCACTATATACACATCGGCTCCGCTATAGGTGGTTGAAGGCCTAACTTCAACTAACCCAATGGAGGGGGTACTTCTTTGTCCATCGATGGGGTCGAACCAGTGGCATTTGAACACAACGAGCTTGAGTTTTATGTTTGTCTCGAACGTAAGCTCGTATACGTCCTCTAATATCCCGTAGTAATCAACTTCATCGGTTCCTCCGGTGAAGACCCCGGTATTTATAGTTTTTGCATTAGGCCGATTGTTCTGGTAAAACTCTGTATTGAAGCGGTACCCATTAACATCGTACTTCTGATACCTCATGACTCTACGGCTACAACCTTGTGAAACACATCGAATCTCATTCGTCATCTCAACGTTGCGATCAGCTCCCTACATGTCATGAATTGCAAGGTAAGAGGGATATGTGTAATAATAGGGACAAGTCAAGGACTGCAAGGAAAGAGGGACATGTTAGAAATTACTTTGGCCCTGAACCAAGCCACGGAATTTTTCTTTCCCGGAGCACCATCTTTTAGAAAAGTGTCCAGCTCCGCGACACTAGGATCCCTCATTTCCGACCATTGTTCATCCTTGAATTGGCTAAAAGGAGAAAACGCGTGTTAGACTGGAACCGAGTTACTAGTTGGAATAAGTAATTTGTTCATCAGTTTACCTCATGAAACTGATAAGTTCATGCTTCATGTTCACGAGAACATAGAACATTATGCCCTCCTTTTCGTTCGGCTTCAATAAGTACTCTTTTCCAGCACCGGACTTGCCACCGATAGATTGAAAGAGTGGGATCTTGGGGTCTTCCTCCAACTCGTCGACATTGTACCGAGTGATCGGGTTATGCAGAGTGGGAACATCATCAGCATAGTACTTAGTCATGATGTCTGCTATCTCCCCGATCAGAGTTGCCTCGGCTATGCATGCTTCAATCTTACTTTTGTTTCCACATTTCATCCGAATATACTTAAACTCTCTCTCAATACAGAACTGCCAACGAAAGTGCACTGGTCCACCCAAGAGTACCTCGTTCGCGAGGTGCACAATGAGATGCGGTCAACAGCTGTAAGAGGCGGTCGACATACCATATGGATTGAATCCATCGGTTGCTATCGCAATTCTGACATTCCGAGCCTCACTTGCAAATGTCTCGTGTTTTGCATCGAAGTTCTTCCATGCCTTACCATCAGATGGATGTGCCATCATTTCATGTCCGTGCTCGTCATGGCATCTCTTCCCTATCTTGTGCCACTTCATCTGTGTGGTAGACTCCTCGGTCATGTAAAGTCGCTGGATTCTTTCTATGAATGGGGATAACGAAGAATCTTCACGGCGACATTTGTTTGTGTCATCTGACCATCACGTCCCTTTCTCTCATGATACCTAGAGGCCCCACACTTGCTGCAGTACTTGTGATCCTCAAACTGTTTCCAAAACAAAAGGCAGCCTGCTGGACAACAATCTATCTTTACATAATCCATGGTGAGCGCTTTCATCATTTTCCGGCATTCATACATGCTTTTAGGTAGACAATGCCCTTCGGGCAACATGTTACCATACGTAAACAAATTACGTTCAAAGCTTGCTCGGGTGGTGGCGTACTAGGACTTGTCGGCTAGTATTTGCGAGATGGCATCGAGCTGAGACACTTTCGCACCCGGATATAGAGGCCTCTTAGCCGAGGCCATCATATCATAGAAGGCCTTCGCGGTTACCTCCGGTTCCTCCGGTTGACCTGGTTCCTCTGGTTCCTCCGGTTCTGGCGGTTCCTCCTGTGGAGGTGGAGAATCTGGCATGTCGACATCACGAAGATCCTCTAGCAAGTTTCTAATCCCATCATTCTCAATGCCATCGATCCGTTGTCGCATCACCTCGGCTCCATCACATTCGTACTGAGAAAAGTCGACTGAAGGCTCGTAGTCAAGCATATACCCATACTGCCATAGGTGTTTACTCATATCATCCTTTGTCTGACGGCGAAGCCTCATGCAATGAGCACAAGGACACCTTGCACGAACTACCTTTGAACCACGCACTAACTCCTTCACCAGAAAATTGGTCTTCCATACCCACTCCTCTGTTCTTTCAAGCGCATTAGTACGGCCACTGTACATCCAACCATTACCAGCCATCCTCTGTTCATCGGGAGTCACAATACAAATATAACATTTCATTTTAATTAATGACATCAAACTAAATACACAAATCTTGCGTTGTTATTCCATGCATACACCTAACATGTCTAATAGGAAAAGATATGTCCTAATCCCACCCGAAGATGTGTAGATTGGATACGTTCTCCACGGTCTACCCCGAACTGGGACAAAATTTCAGCAGCACCTCCCCGCTGTTCTCTCGATACACGTCTCGACAAAAATGCCGAGAGGAATGTGCATCCGGAGAACAACGTGGGGGTGCCGCCGAAATCTTGCCTCGGTTCGGGGTAGACCGTGGAGAACATATCCAATCTACACATCCTCCGGCTGTACAAAAAACCTGGACAATCCAAAAGAGTTACAGTTTTAAATATGCGATCGAATGCATATTTATTCGTGTAACCCTTTTGAACGGGAGACGCCTAGGTTTCACGACTGACTTGGTGATCTAGACACAAAAATAAAACCTAGGTACATTACAAGATGGGCGCAAGATTTATACCCTCGAAGCGTGAGCGAATAGTCGAGGAAGGTCGAGTAGCAGAACGGCGACCTCTCCGATGGCAACCTCCGGGACAGCGTCAGGATCTGATTTGCAGGGTGGTGACGACCTCCAGGACGGCAACCTTTCCGACGGGGCCTAGTATCCACCTCAAAGTCTGCAGATTGCAAACACAAATAAATTAACCTATTTAGCTCACATAATTTATCTAAACTACCTGTTTTTTCGATAAACGGGTCACGAAGACCGTCGGCACAAGGAGGAACCCTAGAAACCTAGAAACCTCAAGATCTGGCCGCTCAGATCTGAAGCACCGTAGCCCCTACCGGGCAAAAAGCCCACTACCGGCAAAACGCCAAGCAACCTAAAACCTACTGCTACTACCTAAAATTATCTAAACTAACTAATATACTAACTGAACTACCTAAAATTATCATATATACTAAACTACCTTAACTACCTAATATATTAAACTACCATATATACTAAAACTATCATATATACTAACTTAACTACTTAAAACATAGAACACAAAAAAGACTAGAGGATTTACCTTGGCGGCGCGGAGCTCGCAGCAGAGGAGGTTCCCGGTGGCGGCCGCACGAGTAGAGTAGGCCCGCGAGCAGAGGAGGGCCTCGCGAGCAGAGGAGGCCCGCAACAGAGGACGGCGGTGCCCGCGAGCAGAGCTCCGCGGGGGCAGGTGAGGCAGGGCGGCGGCGGTCGGGGGAGCTCCGCGGGGGCAGGTGAGGCAGGGGCGACGGTGGCCAGGGGAGCTCCATGGGGGCAGGTGAGGCAGGGGCGGCGGCGGCCGGGGGAGCTCCGTGGGGGCAGGTGAGGCAGGGGCGGCGGCGGCCGGGGGAGCTCCGCGGGGCCGGGTCAGGCTCGCAGATCACGGCCGCGAGGAGACGGCGGCTCGGCAGCGGCGGCGGCGGAGCGGGTCAAACCCTGGCTGTGCGCATGAGTAGTGTCCGTGCGGAGCGTGAGCAGTGTGCGTGCTGAACCGGATAAGTTGGAACCCTGGCTGTGCCGACGGCCAAACCGTCGGCATAGTCCAACAGATTTTTCACCGATCTGTGCCGACGGCTTGGCCGTCGGCACAGACCAACATATTTTTTTTCTATTTTTTCCAGTTTCATTTTTATTTTCTCATGTTTAATATATTTAATTTTATTTTTTCCTTCTTTTTCCATTTCCTTTCTATAATATATATTCCTGCGGTGCGATTGTCCTTTTCTGAAGAAACCCTAGTCTGAGGGACCCGCAGATCTACCCCTTTAATCCGCGGCCCCTACCGCCTAGGGTTTCACTGCGGCGTAGACCCGCGGGCCCCACCGACTAGGGTTTCGCTGGAAAAGAACCACCGGAGCTCCGGAATCCCACTAGAACTAGCACATGGACCTAGTATATTTGTCCAAGTGTGGTGGAATGTCCATGGATGCAATGTCTAGATCCCCGGTCTGACCTTCTTCACATGCGTGCGATAACACTTAGTAGATTCCTGGACGTGTAGGGGTAACAGTCCCGCTGCGGGTATACCGGGGGGCTAGCATGTGCTATAAGGTCCCAACCTTTGTTTTCCATGTAGATATGACCTAAACAAAGCTAAACCAACAAAAAAGCGCGTTGTCTGAACCTCGTACTAAGAAAGCTACAGGGGTAGACCCACGGGCCCCACCGACTAGGGTTTCGCTGGAAAAGGACCGCCGGAGCTCCGGAATCCCACTGGAACTTGCACGTGGACCTAGTATATGTGTCCAAGTGTGGTGGAAGGTCCATGGATACAATGTCTAGATCCCCGGTCTGACCTTCTGCACATGCGTGCGATAACACTTAGTAGATTCCTGGACGAGTAGGGGTAACAGTCCCGCTGCGGGTATACCGGGGGGCTAGCATGTGCTATAAGGTCCCAACCTTTGTTTTCCATGTAGATATGACCTAAACAAAGCTAAACCAACAAAAAAGCGTGTTGTCTGAACCTCGTACTAAGAAAGCTATAGGGGTAGACCCGCGGGCCCCACCGACTAGGGTTTCGCTGGAAAAGGACCGCCGGAGCTGCGGAATCCCACTAAAACTTGCACGTGGACCTAGTATATGTGTCCAAGTGTGGTGGAAGGTCCATGGATACAATGTCTAGATCCCCGGTCTGACCTTCTGCACATGCGTGCGATAACACTTAGTAGATTCCTGGACGAGTAGGGGTAACAGTCCATACCGGGGGGCTAGCATGTGCTATAAGGTCCCAACCTTTGTTTTCCATGTAGATATGACCTAAAAAAGCTAAACCAACAAAAAAGCGCGTTGTCTGAACCTCGTACTAAGAAAGCAACAGGGGTAGACCCACGGGCCCCACCGACTAGGGTTTCGCTGGAAAAGGACCACCGGAGCTCCGGAATCCCATTGGAACTTGCACGTGGACCTAGTTTATGTGTCCAAGAGTGGTGGAAGGTCCATGGATGCAATGTCTATATCCCCGGTCTGACCTTCTTCACATGCGTGCGATAACACTTAGTAGATTCCTGGACGTGTAGGGGTAACAGTCCCGCTGCGGGTATACCGGGGGCTAGCATGTGCTATAAGGTCCCAACCTTTGTTTTCCATGTAGATATGACCTAAACAAAGCTAAACCAACAAAAAAGCGCGTTGTCTGAACCTCGTACTAAGAAAGCTACAAGGGTAGACCCGCGGGCCCCACCGACTAGGGTTTCGCTGGAAAAGGACCACCGGAGCTGCGGAATCCCACTAAAACTTGCACGTGGACCTAGTATATGTGTCCAAGTGTGGTGGAATGTCCATGGATGCAATGTCTAGATCCCCGGTCTGACCTTCTTCACATGTGTGCGATAACACTTAGTAGATTCCTGGACGTGTAGGGGTAACAGTCCCGCTGCGGGTATACCGGGGGGCTAGCATGTGCTATAAGGTCCCAACCTTTGTTTTCCATGTAGATATGACCTAAACAAAGCTAAACCAACAAAAAAGCGCGTTGTCTAAACCTCGTACTAAGAAAGCAACAGGGGTAGACCCACGGGCCCCATCGACTAGGGTTTCGCTGGAAAAGGACCGCCGGAGCTCCGGAATCCCATTGGAACTTGCACGTAGACCTAGTTTATGTGTCCAAGAGTGGTGGAAGGTCCATGGATGCAATGTCTATATCCCCGGTCTGATCACATGCGTGCGATAACACTTAGTAGATTCCTGGACTGGTAGGGGTAACAGTCCCGCTGCGGGTATACCGGGGGCTAGCATGTGCTATAAGGTCCCAACCTTTGTTTTCCATGTATATATGACCTAAACAAAGCTAAACCAACAAAAAAAGCGCGTTGTCTGAACCTCGTACTAAGAAAGCAACAGGGGTAGACCCACGGGCCCCACCGACTAGGGTTTCGCTGGAAAAGGACCGCCGGAGCTCCGGAATCCCACTAGAACTTGCACGTGGACCTAGTATATGTGTCCAAGTGTGGTGGAAGGTCCATGGATGCAATGTCTAGATCCCCGGCTGACCTTCTTCACATGCGTGCTATAACACTTAGTAGATTCCTGGACGTGTAGGGGTAACAGTCCCGCTGCGGGTATACCGGGGGGCTAGCATGTGCTATAAGGTCCCAACCTTTGTTTTCCATGTAGATATGACCTAAAAAAAGCTAAACCAACAAAAAAGCGCGTTGTCTGAACCTCGTACTAAGTAAGCTATAGGGGTAGACCCGCGGGCCCCACCGACTAGGGTTTTGCTGGAAAAGGACCGCCAGAGCTCCGGAATCCCACTGGAACTTGCACGTGGACCTAGTATATGTGTCCAAGTGTGGTGGAAGGTCCATGGATGCAATGTCTAGATCCCCGGCTGACCTTCTTCACATGCGTGCGATAACACTTAGTAGATTCCTGGACGTGTAGGGGTAACAGTCCCGCTGCGGGTATACCGGGGGGCTAGCATGTGCTATAAGGTCCCAACCTTTGTTTTCCATGTAGATATGACCTAAACAAAGCTAAACCAACAAAAAGCGCGTTGTCTGAACCTCGTACTAAGAAAGCAATAGGGGTAGACCCACGGGCCCCACCGACTAGGGTTTCGCTGGAAAAGGACCACCGGAGCTCCGGAATCCCATTGGAACTTGCACGTGGACCTAGTTTATGTGTCCAAGAGTGGTGGAAGGTCCATGGATGCAATGTCTATATCCCCGGTCTGACCTTCTTCACATGCGTGCGATAACACTTAGTAGATTCCTGGACGTGTAGGGGTAACAGTCCCGCTGCGGGTATACCGGGGGCTAGCATGTGCTATAAGGTCCCAACCTTTGTTTTCCATGTAGATATGACCTAAGCAAAGCTAAACCAACAAAAAAGCGCGTTGTATGAACCTCGTACTAAGAAAGCTACAAGGGTAGACCCGCGGGCCCCACCGACTAGGGTTTCGCTGGAAAAGGACCGCCGGAGCTGCGGAATCCCACTAAAACTTGCACGTGGACCTAGTATATGTGTCCAAGTGTGGTGGAATGTCCATGGATGCAATGTCTAGATCCCCGGTCTGACCTTCTTCACATGTGTGCGATAACACTTAGTAGATTCCTGGACGTGTAGGGGTAACAGTCCCGCTGCGGGTATACCGGGGGGCTAGCATGTGCTATAAGGTCCCAACCTTTGTTTTCCATGTAGATATGACCTAAACAAAGCTAAACCAACAAAAAAGCGCGTTGTCTGAACCTCGTACTAAGAAAGCAACAGGGGTAGACCCACGGGCCCCATCGACTAGGGTTTCGCTGGAAAAGGACCGCCGGAGCTCCGGAATCCCATTGGAACTTGCACGTGGACCTAGTTTATGTGTCCAAGAGTGGTGGAAGGTCCATGGATGCAATGTCTATATCCCCGGTCTGATCACATGCGTGCGATAACACTTAGTAGATTCCTGGACTGGTAGGGGTAACAGTCCCGCTGCGGGTATACCGAGGGGCTAGCATGTGCTATAAGGTCCCAACCTTTGTTTTCCATGTAGATATGACCTAAACAATGCTAAACCAACAAAAAAGCGCGTTGTCTGAACCTCGTACTAAGAAAGCAACAGGGGTAGACCCACGGGCCCCACCGACTAGGGTTTCGCTGGAAAAGGACCGCCGGAGCTCCGGATTCCCACTGGAACTTGCACGTGGACCTAGTATATGTGTCCAAGTGTGGTGGAAGGTCCATGGATGCAATGTCTAGATCCCCGGCTGACCTTCTTCACATGCGTGCGATAACACTTAGTAGATTCCTGGACGTGTAGGGGTAACAGTCCCGCTGCGGGTATACCGGGGGGCTAGCATGTGCTATAAGGTCCCAACCTTTGTTTTCCATGTAGATATGACCTAAACAAAGCTAAACCAACAAAAAAGCGCGTTGTCTGAACCTCGTACTAAGAAAGCTAAAGGGGTAGACCTGCGGGCCCCACCTACTAGGGTTTTGCTGGAAAAGGACCACCGGAGCTCCGGAATCCCACTGGAACTTGCACGTGGACCTAGTATATTTGTCCAAGTGTGGTGGAAGGTCCATGGATGCAATGTCTAGATCCCCGGCTGACCTTCTTCACATGCGTGCGATAACACTTAGTAGATTCCTGGACGTGTAGGGGTAACAGTCCCGTTGCGGGTATACCGGGGGGCTAGCATGTGCTATAAGGTCCCAACCTTTGTTTTCCATGTAGATATGACCTAAACAAAGCTAAACCAACAAAAAAGCGCGCTGTCTGAACATCGTACTAAGAAAGCTATAGGGGTAGACCCGCGGGCCCCACCGACTAGGGTTTTGCTGGAAAAGGACCTCCGGAGCTCCGGAATCCCGCTGGAACTTGCACGTGGACCTAGTATATGTGTCCAATTGTGGTGGAATGTCCATGGATGCAATGTCTAGATCCCCGGTCTGACCTTCTTCACATGCGTGCGATAACACTTAGTAGATTCCTGGACGTGTAGGGGTAACAGTTCGGCTGCGGGTATACCGGGGGGCTAGCATGTGCTATAAGGTCCCAACCTTTGTTTTCCATGTAGATATGACCTAAAAAAGCTAAACCAACAAAAAAGCGCGTTGTCTGAACCTCGTACTAAGAAAGCAACAGGGGTAGACCCACGGGCCCCACCGACTAGGGTTTCGCTGGAAAAGGACCACCGGAGCTCCGGAATCCCATTGGAACTTGCACGTGGACCTAGTTTATGTGTCCAAGAGTGGTGGAAGGTCCATGGATGCAATGTCTATATCCCCGGTCTGACCTTCTTCACATGCGTGCGATAAACACTTAGTAGATTCCTGGACGTGTAGGGGTAACAGTCCCGCTGCGGGTATACCGGGGGCTAGCATGTGCTATAAGGTCCCAACCTTTGTTTTCCATGTAGATATGACCTAAACAAAGCTAAACCAACAAAAAAGCGCGTTGTCTGAACCTCGTACTAAGAAAGCTACAAGGGTAGACCCGCGGGCCCCACCGACTAGGGTTTCGCTGGAAAAGGACCACCGGAGCTGCGGAATCCCACTAAAACTTGCACGTGGACCTAGTATATGTGTCCAAGTGTGGTGGAATGTCCATGGATGCAATGTCTAGATCCCCGGTCTGACCTTCTTCACATGTGTGCGTTAACACTTAGTAGATTCCTGGACGTGTAGGGGTAACAGTCCCGCTGCGGGTATACCGGGGGGCTAGCATGTGCTATAAGGTCCCAACCTTTGTTTTCCATGTAGATATGACCTAAACAAAAGCTAAACCAACAAAAAAGCGCGTTGTCTGAACCTCGTACTAAGAAAGCAACAGGGGTAGACCCACGGGCCCCATCGACTAGGGTTTCGCTGGAAAAGGACCGCCGGAGCTCCGGAATCCCATTGGAACTTGCACGTGGACCTAGTTTATGTGTCCAAGAGTGGTGGAAGGTCCATGGATGCAATTTCCATATCCCCGGTCTGATCACATGCGTGCGATAACACTTAGTAGATTCCTGGACTGGTAGGGGTAACAGTCCCGCTGCGGGTATACCGGGGGGCTAGCATGTGCTATAAGGTCCCAACCTTTGTTTTCCATGTAGATATGACCTAAACAAAGCTAAACCAACAAAAAAGCGCGTTGTCTGAACCTCGTACTAAGAAAGCTACAAGGGTAGACCCGCGGGCCCCACCGACTAGTGTTTCGCTGGAAAAGGATCGCCGGAGCTCCGGAATCCCACTAGAAACTTGCACGTGGACCTAGTATATGTGTCCAAGTGTGGTGGAAGGTCCATGGATGCAATGTCTAGATCCCCGGTCTGACCTTCTTCACATGCGTGCGATAACAACTTAGTAGATTCCTGGACGAGTAGGGGTAACAGTCCCGCTGCGGGTATACCGGGGGGCTAGCATGTGCTATAAGGTCCCAACCTTTGTTTTCCATGTAGATATGACCTAAACAAAGCTAAACCCAACAAAAAAGGGTGTTGTCTGAACCTCGTACTAAGAAAGCTATAGGGGTAGACCGCGGGCCCCACCGACTAGGGTTTCGCTGGAAAAGGACCGCCGGAGCTGCGGAATCCCACTAAAACTTGCACATGGACCTAGTATATGTGTCCAAGTGTGGTGGAATGTCCATGGATGCAATGTCTAGATCCCCGGTCTGACCTTCTTCACATGTGTGCGATAACACTTAGTAGATTCCTGGACGTGTAGGGGTAACAGTCCCGCTGCGGCTATATCGGGGGGCTAGCATGTGCTATAAGGTCCCAACCTTGTTTTCCATGTAGATATGACCTAAACAAAGCTAAACCAACAAAAAAGCGCGTTGTCTGAACCTCGTACTAAGAAAGCTACAGGGGTAGACCCACGGGCCCCACCGACTAGGGTTTCGCTGGAAAAGGACCGCCAGAGCTCCGGAATCCCACTGGAACTTGCACGTGGACCTAGTTTATGTGTCCAAGAGTGGTGGAAGGTCCATGGATGCAATGTCTAGATCCCCGGTCTGACCTTCTTCACATGCGTGCGATAACACTTAGTAGATTCCTGGACGTGTAGGGGTAACAGTCCCGCTGCGGGTATACCGGGGGGCTAGCATGTGCTATAAGGTCCCAACCTTTGTTTTCCATGTAGATATGACCTAAACAAAGCTAAACCAACAAAAAAGCGCGTTGTCTGAACCTCGTACTAAGAAAGCTACAGGGGTAGACCCACGGGCCCCACCGACTAAGGTTTCGCTGGAAAAAGGACAGGCGGAGGTCCGAATCCCACTGGAACTTGCACGTGGACCTAGTATATGTGTCCAAGTGTGGTGGAAGGTCCATGGATGCATGCTAGATCCCCGGCTGACCTTCTTCACATGCGTGCGATAACACTTAGTAGATTCCTGGACGTGTAAGGGTAACAGTCCCGCTGCGGGTATACAGGGGGCTAGCATGTGCTATAAGGTCCCAACCTTTGTTTTCCCCATTGTAGATATGACCTAAACAAAGC